>JAAAKG020140225.1:0-12158 GCA_010014905.2 Druon quercuslanigerum | reverse complement strand
GTGTGTGAGCGCGCATATTCTGAAAAGCTCTTGCAAGAGATTCGTATACAGCGCCAAGTATATGGCTGACCAATACGAAATCGGGTCCACGCATTTCTGCATTACATTTTTCGAGTTGGTACGAGATATTTCGATATTCGATACGTATGATCCTTTTAGAATAGGAATAGATTATATTAATTCTTTTAACTGAAAATTAAATAATGAAATTTTTTGTTACTAAATTTCAAAGTTTCATCGGTGCTATTATGCACAGAAATGTGACATTCTTATCAATGTCTCTCATCAAAAACTCAATTCTTAATTATGTGTGTGTGATAATTTCCGTGCCAAAAATAGCTATTATAGAAAGGCCACCAGCAAAAGCGCACAATCATGTTTTCAAACATCTCGAAATAAATCCTAAATTTTTTAGATCGAGAATGTCTTGCCAGTAGTCATAAGTAGACATTTTTCTGAATTTCCGAACATTACCATTTGTTTAAAATACTGATTTCTATGACATTGACAAAAAAACGTTAAAATTAATAGATTTAGGGTCTTGCTTTTTCACATTTATTGCAGTTGCATTTTATATTTTCAATATTTAAAAGTTTCTAAATCAAGAAAAAGTTATGATAATGTATAGAGCGTATGCAATTCATTCTGAAAATATAATTTCCTTATGGATACAAAGTAAACATTAATAAAAATTGACAAATCCAAAGCGTTTGTGTGTATACTATATCGATTATGAAAACAAAGTGGCATGTAAAATTTCAAACATGTTTTATTTTTAATAAAAAACAACAATTTTGAATCAAAAGTAAAATAGTTAAATTTTTATTTAAAATCGAATTTTCTACAGAAATGATAACTCTTTAAATAAGAAAAGTAATTTCTATTAACAAGTAGAATTTTTGACAAAAAAAGAATCCATTTCAACTATTTCGTCAAAAATTCATTTGTATTAGTTGCAGAAAACTTTTAAGTGAAATATTTAAGTTTCAAGCGAAAACAAGAATCATCAAAATCAAATTTTAATTTTTAATTCAATCCAAAAAATTGTAATACATTCATCGCAAAATATTAAAGTGGAATTTTCAACTCAGATAGAACTGATAATAACTGATAAGTCATCACTGTCATTAGTACTGGCGAAGCCAGCCGATGAAGTTAATTTCCTGTTTGGTGCTTCAAAAAGGACGTTTGTAACCTTCTCTCAAAGAATAGGCTAGACACGTAAATTTTGAAGTTGTTGTTGTCACTTTTCCAAATTTTCGCACAGACTTTGTAAGAGAAAAGTTGAAATTATCGACATTTTAATGCAAACAACGCAACGAGGTCCACTACGATATCTCTGCACGTCTGGATTTCCAAATGCACATCTGGGAATGACCGTTTGCGCATGTGCACATATGGTACAATTCCATATCAGAATGGCGTAAAGCTTAAAAAAATTTTCTTAAAATTATAGAACTAGTACTGGCAAAGCTAGCCAATAAAATTTTTTTTCGGTTTGACCCTTAAAAAAGTATGTTTGTAACGTTCTCTTAAAAAATAGGCCAGCCGCGGGAATTTGTAAGTTATTCTTGTCGTCTTTTCCACATTTTTGTAGAAATTATCAACATTTTACGGCAAACAACGCACGATATAAAAAAATGTCAAGATGCTTGGAGTTAAAAGTTTGTCTTAAAACGTTATGTTATTATTTAAATAATCATTTATTATCCATTTTCAAAATTGCTAAAAATTAATCCAGAGATATGGGCTTTTCTTTTAAATCAGTATTTAATTGTACGTTTTGTTAAATAACTACATAATTTTGATATATTTCTTATAAAGATCAAAAAATTTGTATTTGTTCAGAGAATCCTTATTTGCTCAATCGTTCCTGATTGCATGGTGTATATAAAGAATAAATTCACCACGTTTTAATTGTTTAAAAAATAGAGACTTATTAAACATTAAAACACATATATTAATATTATGTAATTGTTCAACAAAACGTAGCATAGGATACTAATTTAAAAGAAATGTTGATATCTCTGGCTCAATTTTAAGAACTTCCTGAAATAGACAATAAATAATTATTTAAATAATTACATAATGTTCTTCAAAAAATTGGTTTCTCTAATCAATGACAAACAATTACATTTAAACCAAAAAGTACGATTCAAAAAAATATTTTTTGAGAATAAATAATTGTTTAAATAATTTAAATTTGTTTTAAAAATGTAAAACTGTTTAAAAAGTTATGGTAAATAATCAAATTGTCCATTATCAATTATATGTATGAAAAAGAGGACGAAAATTGCTACAAAGTACGTAAAAATGTAGTTTTTTTTATTCTTGGGTAATATTTGTGGTGCTGCGGAGGTGGGGGGGGGGGTGGAAATGTAAGTTATTAGTTAATTAAATTGGATTTAAAAGTTTCCGGTAGCACGTGTTAATGTTTAAATTTCGATAAAAAATTACGGATTATCTTCCTCCGGAAATGGAAACTTTGGAGGGTGGGGGGGGGGCTATCTTGCCCTCTGGACTAACAAACAATTTTACAATGCATTTTTGGACCACCTTAGTATACCCTTCATTAGGGTAATTTGTATACTAAAAATGTAGTCGGTGTAAAATGCATTATTCATAACTAAGCATTTTCCTACTCTTAAAACTTAAAACTTAAAAAGTGATATATTTTTTTAAATGTTAAACTTTTTGGCAGAAAATAAACTTATTTGTTAAAAAATCATATTTTTAAATTAAAAATTCCGAATTTTTGTACAACATTCATATTTATGGTTGAAAATGAACGATTTGGTTTAAAAATCATTCATTTGTGTTAAAGATTGAACTGTTTAGTAGATGATTAATATTATTGGCTTCAAAATTCAAAAGTGTTGTTCAAAATTATTGTATTTACTTGAAAAATTGTCTTTTTGACAGAACATTAATTTTTTTTGTCAAAAATTTATTTTTCTGGTTGAAAGTTTAACCATTTAGTTAGAAGTTGAACTAATTTGTTATAAATTAAATTTTTTTAGATTTACCTATTTGTTTCAAAATTTAATTCTTTTTTGAAAATTCGTTTTTCATTTCCTTGAATTGGAACCCGAAACTAATAGTTTTAGGACTTTAATCCACTTGTATTGTGAGTAATTTTTCATCAGATTTGCCGATAAAAATTTTTCTTCTATTCAAAGAAAGTCTTTTTGAATCAAAGAATCTTTTATCTGAGTGTCTTTCAATTATTACTAGAATAAAAAAAGTTTGGATCATCCTTAAAAATAAATATAATTAACTCATTTCATGCATTTGCATAAATTTAATGTAATAAATACATAAAAAACAAAAAAGAAAGAGAGAAGAAAATATTTTTTAGTTAAAATATTTATTGTATATTATTGACAAAAAATACAAACTTCAAACAAACTTGTTTAACTTTAAACCTGAAAAAGCAAATTTTAATAAAAAATTATAAAACTTCATCTATTATATTTAATTTTCAAGTAGAGTTAAATTTTTATGAAAAAGATTATTACGTAACAACAACAAAAATTTAGTTTTTACCACAAAATACTAATTTAAAAAATAGACTTAAAATCACATGCATGACTGTAAAAAAATTATGTTTTTCCTCAACCAAATAAAGATATACATTTTTGAGCAACAATAAAATAGTTAAATTTGCAGTTCAAAGATTTATTTTGAGAAACACAAAAAAACGTATTTTGAACAAAAAATTTTATTTTTAACAAAAAATATTAAATTTTCTATCCGGTAGAAATCTTTCTTAAGTCGAATACCACGTTTTTGAATGTCAACAAAAAATATAAACTCTCGACATAAATTTAAACAGTTAACATATACAACAAAAAAGAATTTATTTTAAATAAAAATAGTTGTAATGGTTTCACCAAAAAATGACCTGCTAAAGAAATAGTTAAAATTTAAACAAAGTAATACAATTTTTTAAATTATTTTAGGATCATTCTAATGCACAATTTTTGGATAAAATATAAAATGCGTAATCTTCATAAAAGCGTTGCATGCAAGTTTGCTTCCAAATTTGTTTCTATCTTTACGAATTTTCCTGGGCTTATATTCAAAACCCAAACCCTTTATTGTATAAAATTCAGCTACATCAACACCACATGGAACGTCGTTGCCTTCCTCAAGACTCACTGCTTCAACGCGGTTGCTTCCTACGTTTACTTTCGATCGTATTCCTTCTCGATGTATAGGATCTTTTTAAAATAGTGCTCAAAAATATGCCGGATTACTTTTTGGTTTATGTACTAATGCAAGGCCGTCGCCATTATCTTGTATTAACATAATTTGTGATCCGGTTGGCTGTGGGTCGAACCTAAAGTCACCCATTTTCAAAAATACTTCTTTTTCGGGAAGAAAATTGTATAATACAAGTTCAAGTACTCGGGTCTCATTTCTTTTGGGATAAATTCGGTATAAATGAAGATTTGAAACTTGAATATTGAATACTACAGAATACGGTGGCGGGCCAGGAGAAGGAGGGGCCCAACATGATGGAGTGGCTTGGAAGATGCAGAAGACTCTGCAGGACTAGAATGAATAAAAGGATAAGGTGGCATGCCATAAACAGGATACATAAAAGGATAAGGTAGCATGCCATAAGTAGGATACATGGCAGGATGTGGTGCCATGCCTTGAGAATGCTGCCCGCCAGAAGCATGAAATGAAGTTAAACTATCAGATTCGGCACCATGAGGGACTTTTTCGAATTGTGAACTCGAACCTGGAACAAGAAAGACAAGATTTAATGTTTTCAATGTACACGAACAAAAATTAATTTCGGTCTGAATAGCGCATTATTGCCGATTTTGTTGAATTTTATCTCAAAATCTACAAACGCTTGAAAGAAATTAACTAGAGGGTCATTTTTTTAAGTGGAAGATAATTTGTCAATGAAAATAGAAAATATGTCAAACAAGGCTACAACAACATCGTTGACCTACAGAAACTATGTTGAAGTTAGCAATTTTTGTAAAAAAAGTTCCTTTATCGAATACCATGTGCATGCAGATATTATATTTGACGTTCTAACTACGTTTTAAGACAGAGTTGTGCATTCAGATTCTGAATATGGCGTGTACATTAACTTAGATCTGACGTTAGTTTGGGTCCCTGAATCCGAATCCGGGGTTAATTCGACCCTGTAAGTTCGATTTCATGGTTTTATTAATTAAGAATTGGGATGATGATGTCAAAATAACCCCGGATTCTAATTAAGTTACCCCTAAACCGCCATAAAGTAGTGGTTTCAACGATTTAATGGCTTTTTCTCATTTTGAACTTAACTTGACCTTGATCATAATCCAGTGGGTTCAAAATGTTCCCGAATTCGAATTAAGATATTGCAACCTCTAAAAGTAGAGGTGTTCCCTGACCTAATGGTATTCTTCATTTTGATCTTCACTTGACCTTGATACTGACCTGATTGGGTCAAATTGGCTCAAGACTAGGATTTAGTGACCTAGAAAATGTATTGGTATGGTAGTTTAGCTCGGGTTGCTAAATTTTTTTTGCCTAACTTTGTCTTATTCATCAAAGATAATTTGTCGATCCAAATATCTTTACTAACTGCTTTTGGCTTGTGCACTCTAAACCTATTTTTACTTCTCCTATCTCTCTTCCCTCTCTATCCATATTGCTATCACTTTTTTCTCCTTCTAATGTCACTATAAAGAGGAAGTGATGCGAATCATCATCCAACATCACATAAGCAATTACTGTTCTCCTTTCTCCTCCTTAATGTGTATATTCTGCTTTCTTATCTCATTAAAATTTTCCTTTACGATAAACCATCCCAACTGATCCAACCTCTTTAACAACTTCTTTCTCTTCCTATTCAGTACCGTATCTTTGCATTTTCTTTCTCCCTCTTTACATGAACCCCCACTATCTTCCACTCATCTTCTCTCATCTCTGCCTCTTTAGGAATTTTGGAAAAAATACTTTAGTTATCTTATCGATTTTTCATAAAGTATTTCAACTTTCAATGAAGTAGTTGAATTTTCAACTAAAGTAGATCAAATTTAATCCAGATCGTCAAATTTTCAGCCAAACTGTTTTGTTTAAAAGTCATCCTTTTGGCCGAAGATTAATTTCAAAGGGAAATACAAGATTTAAAGATATCTAAAGAAGATGAAGAAGAAATTGACAACTTGTTATCTATGATAACTCCTTGGAAGAATACTCTAGAAAGCTAAAAAAGTTTTAAGAGAGATTCAAAGCCGCTGGATTAAGAGTGCAACTTGATCAGTGTCATTTTTTACGGAAAGAAACTACTTATCTAGGTCACATGATTACCGAAGATGGTGTACAACCAGAGTTTTGGAATGTGGAGGCCGTGAGCAATTTTCGGATTTCTAGAAACAGAAAAAATGTTAAACAACTCCTTGGTCTTGTTTGATATTATCGGAAATATATTCCAGAGTTTGTAAGAATCGCAAAGCCTCTGAAATATCTCACTTTATGTTAGATTTTATTTAAATGCTCTAAAGCAGAAAGCTTTTGAGATTTTGCGTGACAGAATAACATGCGAGCGAGAGTACGGATTTGCCAATCACATTTGCCTATCGTACTCTAAGCAGGTCTAAATCACGTTACTCTACAACCGAGAAAGAGCTTTTTACTATACTCTTTGGCGTAAAGCATTTTCAACCATATTTATCTGGACACCAATCTAGGTTTGTAGAATCAATTCAAATGCAGACGCTCTCTCGAGGAATCCGATAGAGATTAGTGTAAATTTAAATAAAGAACAAAAAGATAGTTTCCAAATTCTTTGACCTTGAAAATCCTTAAAAACTAAGACAAGAAGCTGATCGTACAGGTGCTTTCATAGACAAAGGCAATCATTAGATTCTGCTGACCTGGATACGGGGCGGGTGATGACGATTAGACACGATCAAATTGGCTTGAGTCGAGGGCAGGGCGAATTCAGTGATAATGGAGATGAGTCTTTTGAGGCAACTCAAATATTGATTGCGCTTGTATTTTTAATGAACTTTGGTAATTCGGAATCGGGTGTTAAAATCTCAGACCAGACTAGAAAAAGGCGTCCGCAATCTCTTCTTGAAATAAGCGAAGAAAATTCTGACCTAGAATCAAGTGATTCAGTGAAATTGAATCCTTCTCTGATTCAGAGAGTGATAATTACAAATTAGCCGTCGAATCCGTAAGCAGGTCACCAGCTCCAGGGGCAAAACCCGCGGCAAGGTAAGAGGTAAGACGTTCATGAAACTGATTCTGTGCGCTTTGCAGGAAATTCCGCGATCAGCAAATCCACTTGTAAAAGCCGTCGAGAAACCTGTGCGGAAAGAGATGTTTATTTACTGAATCAAATTAGGAAACATTTTTAAAGTAAAGGCTCGCTGGTCACAGGCGAGATGAACAAACAGGTGAGAAGGTCATCTTGCTGAAGGCCTAGCGAAGTGTCAAAACTTGGACAGTTAAGGACACCGTGATTAGAATCTCAACGACAGTTGCGTCGCTGAACAACCTAGAGAGGAAGGTTATGGACACCGAGTAGTAGGTAGACTCGGAAAAAGAAAAGGTGAACCAATTTTGGTCGCAGGGACAATGGCAGCCTCCTCTAGGTCGAAAAGTCAAAACGCTTTGAATAATTTCACGGAAGAATGTTTTAATATCGCTACAGTTTTTATCACGAATAAAGGATGTATTCTATATAAAAGAGATCAACTAGTTTCGAGGGATGATAATCTGTTACACTTCGTCTCGCGAGGATTTAAATTCACTTCTGTAACGAGCTGTTCGTTTAAAGACAACGGCATAGTTCGGTTAGGTGAGCTTCGGCAGGCATCCAAATTTCTGTCAAATCGTTAATTTTCAGCATGGAGCCAAATACCTTTACAATGCGATAATTAAAAAATCATATGACGATAAAATTAACAGGGACAATCAAAAATTAATTTGTTAATCTCTGAAACGCTGTCCAGGACGAAGCCCTAGACATATGAAGCAAGCGTCGAGTCACTCTCTTCATTTGTACTGGAAAGATAAAGTTTCCTCTAGAATGAGAATGCGAAAATATCATACGCAAAGCTCATAGTTCAGTAGTGAATGGGCTCAAAAGGTATACTAAACATATTAAACTATTTCGCGAAATATTCACATGGTCTAATAGGAGAAAAATATAGGGAATTTTAATAAACAATGCGATAGTTGCAATTACAAGTGGACAATGTGGGCCCATTTCCGCAAATTGGCTTACGAAATTCTCAGGCGCTCCCTTTTCGTGACACTTATGCAATCACAGTAGTTTTGGCACTCGCTCAGAATTTCGTATCTCGTTTCGGAGGTCCCAGGTCAATACAAACCGATCAGGCATCCAATTTAATGCGCTAGGTATTTAAGTCGTTTTGTTAAATATTTCAAAAGTCGTTAATTTCCTTTTACTGCTCATCACCCTCAGTCATCAGGTGCATTGGAAAGCAGCCACCATGATTTTGTTGAATACTAGCGTCAAACATATTATTTTATTCAAAGTTAAGTTACTGTATAATTATTTATTAGTAGTTTAGCTCCCTTTCAATTTCTCCCATTACAACTTACGATTGGCAGAAACCTGCTTTACATTATAGATTTCTTTTAGATCGACGCTCAGGCACGTTACATGGAATGAACAGGGGTGCCATCTATCGGTGAAAGTTGGAACTAAGAAGCTATTCTGATAGCCCAATAGGTATTCAGTTTCATATAAACTTATATGATTTAATTGCATTTTAAATAAAAACCTAAGAATTTTTAGAGAGAATAAAACGACTTTTTAAGAATGTCGTTTAATTTTTAATCCAACAATTATGAACTGTGATCAAAAACCTTTTTTAATTAAACAGATATATTTTCGCCCGAAAATAAAATACTTGGATTTTCAGTTATAAATTCATTTTTCAAGAAAGAAAAGAATGTTCTGTAAAAAATTTGTTTAAATTTTCAACAAAATACATGAATTTTCAGCTTACCGTGTGGTGCGGGTGAAAGTTGGTGATGCTGGTTATGATATACTGCAGGACTCGAAGGCATAGACGTATGGTGTCCAAGATCCGCGTCATATAATGGTAACCCATCATCATAACGATTTAATAGGGTTGTTATATTATTTGCAGTCAAAATCGTCTGATTTTGAGGAAGAGGTGATCTCAAGTTATTTTCTACCCTTCCTGATGATTCTGTAAAAAGACTGCTAATGTGAACAAAATTCATCAAATCTGATCCAAACAATGTAGATGTTGATCGAGAATCCACGTTTTCTAAGAATTAAAAAAAATATGATTACAATCTTAGGAAATGTTTCCAATACTTTGTCCATTAGTGTTTTACCCATACTATAACCATTACTGATGGAATTATTATAGAAATTATTATTTCTGTGGAAATTATAAATTATACATTAAATTTAGATTAAAAGTCCCTAAAGCATAACTATTGTCATTTTTCGCAATATCTTAACATTTTAAATAAACAATGTCCGCCATATTAAATACACTATTTTAAATTTAGAAAACCCACCAACAGATTAGAAAGCTGCGACCCCTGAAACCTAAATAACAAAAATATTCAATTTAGAAAAGGAACTTTTATAAACGGAATAAAACAATATTTCAGATACAAAATTTAAATTTTTAAATTTATTTAATTATTGCAAGAAAAAAATTTACTCTGAACGATCACTGTTTAACAAAACGTTGAATAGTTTATTAAACTAGAAGATAAATTCTCTTTGAAGAAATTAAATTTCTTTCAGAAAATATTAATTTTAAAAATATGTTCAAAAAAAAGTTACACTTTGAAGCAATGAGATAAACATTTACTAACAAAAAAGTGTCAACAAATTAGTTTCACTCTTACTAGTGCTGCTAATTTTTGAACTACGGAAAAATAATTTTCAGACAAATATTAAACTTTCAACCAGACGAATTTTAAACTAAAAATAAGAATCTTAATGAAGTGATTTCTTAAAAAAGATGTTCAAACAAATTTTGTAAACAAAAAAATTGAATCACTGGGCCAACAAAAAATCGCTTTGAACCAAACAGTTGCATTTCTATTCAATTAGAAGATGCAATTTCTACGAAAACATAAATTTTTAAATAATTCAGAACAATCTTCAAAAAATATAGTTAAATCTTCGTTCAAAAAAGGTTCTGGTTGAATGTTTAATATTAAAATATGAATTTTACACTAAAAATTAACTTTTTGCGAAAATAGTTCAAGTCTTAAGCTAAACTGATGAACTTTTAAAAGACCAATTACTTTTTCATACAAGAAAGATGCAATTGCTACTAAAATAGATGAATTTTTTATTGAAAAGATAAATTTTCAACAAGAAAAAACGGTTAAATTTTCATCCAAAAAAGGTTTCAGTTGATTTTTTAATATTAAAATATGAAATAAGAACGATTATTTGACTTTCAACGATAATATTTTAATTTTCAGCACTGATAGACGTATGAACAAAAATTGTTAACTTCTCCAAGTATTTGTTATAAACAATTTATATTACCAAATAGTCAAAATAGTGGATTGTTGTCTCGCAAAGTATAATTTTGCGTTAAAATTCCTTGCGCTTATTATTAAAATTAACTCTTGATCAAGAAAATTTGTCACTTAATAAATAATTATATTTTTTAAAATTAATTATATTAACAAATGCCTCTTGTTGTGAATATAATGAGGTTACGTAGAAATGAAATTAAAAACAGACGAAAAACGCGTGTGAACTTTGAATTACTTGTTTCACTTAGCAATATCAAAAAGACGATTTTTTTTGCCAGTCAATTCCAATAATAAACATTCGTTTATATAATTTATTTAAAAAAATTACAAACTTATTTTAGGTAACAAATTTTCTTTAATTAATTTGACTGACCAAATGACTTTTGCACTAAAAAAGATTAACTGAACAAATTAATTTTTAACGAAACTAATGCATCTACCACCACCGTTTTTTCACAAAAAATTTTAAACCAAAATCTAGGACCTAATAACAGGAAAATAAATATTTTTTATGCTAGTTTAAATTTCCTCCAAGTAGTTGGATTTTCAATTACAAAAGATAAATTTTCGACGGAAAATAAACTAGTTGGATCTTCAGTTAAAAATTAATTTTCAAACAAAGAAAAGAATTTTTTGCCAAAATTGGTTAAAGTTTTTAACAAAAAAGACATTAATTTTCAACTCACCGGATGATGCTACAGGTTGATGATTGAGATCAAAATCGTAGCCAAATGTCTGTACCACATTATCCGAATTATGTAATAGGTTTTCCACATCCTCTTCAGACAATCTCCGATTACTTTGAGAGGGTAGACTCTCATTGTTTTTTTGCCTTTTTGCTGATTCTGTAAAAAGATTGCTGATATATGGGTAATTCTCCACATACAAGGTACTTTAGTGTCCATGAAATATATTATTAAAACTACTAGCTGTATTGAGTAACGATGCAAGTCATGGAAATGAAGGTCAAAATAAAAAGAAAGAAAAGCCAAATTGTGATCTCTGTTTGGACTATCATCAGTCAAAAAAGAAAATTTATTAAGCCTGTAAAAAACCAATACAAATCATATAGAAAATAATTTATAAAAAATAATAAACATGATGGAACAAAATTTAAAAAAATAAATTTTAAAGCAAAGAGAAGGGTTATCTCATTAGGGAGGCCCTTGATTTCAAATCTACATCAAAACAAAATACAATAAGAAAACAGTAAGTAGAACGGAAGGTCAATAAGGAAAAGGAAAAAACAAAAAAACAAACATACCTGGTATGAATTAAAAATGAAAATAAAGTCTTAAAAATCCAAACATGGTTTAAACACAGAAGAAAAAAAACATTAAGAACGAGAATTCAAACAAGAAACCAGAATGTTATAACTGGGATGATGAGGTAGAAAGAAACTTTAACGATATAATATTTTTAATTTTAGTAAGAGGTTTGTAGACATCAGGAAATAAAATATTTTTATTTGTTGTTCTCTAGTGATAGAATTTTACATTTTAAATTTGAAACAGAGTTTCAGTCAGACTGGTTATTAATTAGATGGAATATTTTTAGAGGCCTAATACCAGTGTTTGATGTTACGACAGAGGTCTCTGTCTATTAGATTGTCGATAAGTAGA
>JAAAKG020140224.1:0-12158 GCA_010014905.2 Druon quercuslanigerum | reverse complement strand
CCTTTTGTTAAAAAATGCATCTTTTTGGTAAAACTTCTTTTCTGCTGATTTCAAATGATTTTTTTAGATAAAGATTAGACATTACATTTTCCGTTAAACATTTATCTTTTTATAAGAAAATTCAATTATATGGTTGAAAGTTTCTGTATTTTGTTGGGAATCTGTTTAAGGTAGCAAATTATTTGTTAAAAAATGTATTTATTTGTTTCCCAATTCAATTTTTTGTTTGAAAATTTTAATATTTTCAAATATATATAGGAGACAAGATCTTAGGCCTAAAATGTTTCAAATCTTGTTCTATACATCTTACTCGTATTTTTAGCAAAAAAAATTGTTTCTAACAAATAAAAAACTGATTTTGGACAAAATACATTTGCTAGCTGAAAATTTTAGTTTATACTTAAGTTTTCAGTTAGAAAAATTAATTTTTAACCCTAAAAAATGCGAATTTTTAACCAAAAAAATGAATTTGTACATAAACAGATGAATTTTGAAACAATTAGTATAAAGAAACCAATTTTAAATTAAAACAATAAGTAATAAGCCAAAAACGAATCAATTAAATTTTCGGCAAAAAATTGAATTTTATCAAAGTAATTCAATTTTCAACCAAAGAAATTAATTATTAACCAAAAATTGAAGAGTTAAATTTTGAGTTTAAAGAAATAATTTTGAATAAAAAAAACAATTGAATTTACAACAAAGTAGTGAAATTTTGAAACAAATGAATGAATTTACGAACAAAAAGACAAACATACTCTTCCAATAAAAGATGAATTTTGAACAACGCGCGGTCGCTTTCTCCCCTCGACGAATCAATAAACGAGATTTCGCAAAAAATTTGTATGAATACAATGCGAAATTCTATTCCTTGTACGAACTGCATACGCGTTCCACGAAAAATTCTTGAAACTTTCGCGTGCAAATTTCAACAAAATTTTTAAAACTGTAAACTTTTGAATTAAAGATTCTCTAAAATTTTGAAATTTTGTTTGTCTTCGAAAAAGCACTTTGAAGACTTTTTCCAAATTTTACGTACCCCGAAAATGTTGTAAACCCTAGATGTTTAAAAATTTCGAAACATCTGATCAATTTTCACTACAATTCATATTTCTCACAAGTTCTGTTATATTTTAATGTAGCATAATTGCTCAATTGTTATTCAAAGTATTGGATGTTAAAAGTAAAGGAAGAAAGCAAGTCTACATATTCGGTAGCTAATTCCTTATTCACACTTTGAAAAAACTTTTAACGTTAGTTATTCTACAAATTTGGCACAAGCATCTATCAGTTTTATCTTACACAGCACTTTTTCAGGCTTCTTCGTTATCACTAACACCGCTTGCGAAACCGCAGTCGATGGCTTTTTTATCTGACTTTAACTCTTCATAAAACTCATAAACTTCATAAAAATTCCATCAAGTCCATTAAATCGTCATACTTAGCTTTCGTGATCGGTCTCCCGAAAGGAAAAAGGTGAACCAAACTAGTGTTGATGAAATCGTCCTCGCTGACATTCCTTTTTTGGATGTCCAAAATTTTTGTGCTTTCTCCATACACTTCCGCATCATACTGCATTTCTATTCTAAATGTTTTTTCTTTCCGATAAACTAGCAATCGGCAAAGCAGTCAGTTGATCTTATCCTTATTAACGTCTTGCTTTCGGTTCGTTACTTTTTTCAGAAGGGTCATGATGAGTAAAAATCTTCCGCCAGCATTTTCTTTACCTCAAATTTCGGATCGTTGACTTTGGCGCTTTCGATGATTTTTATCCATGCATCGGGCGTTGCAATGCCTTCTTTTTCACGACTTTTTTCTCGATATATGAAAAACATCGATCACAGCTGTTGTAGCTGTGCCCTGATAGAAAAAATCGTTGCGCGATCACGTCAACACTGCTCGAAGCTAGAAAATGTTTAAGCATCAATGCAACTTTGATATTGCGATTCTGGCCTCCACAGCCTTCCGAGTACAGGATAATTTTCTTGACTCCTGGTTGAAGGCGGGTTGTCAAACGAATCAGTAAGCAAGAACCAATTTCCTGACCACCACGAGAAGCCACATTTTCTGTTCAAACATACATATACGCTGTAACAGAAAATTTCATAAATTTATTTGTCACGTAATGTTTGAAAGAATTTCTATTTTCAATTTTTATATTCGTTCAGTTTTATCACAGTCTGAGGTCTAATTGTTTTGATTTAAAAAAACTATATATGCTTTGTTAAGTCTTCGAACTTGTTTTCTTTTTCAATTTGAAAATTTTGAAATATTCCAATTCAATGCATAGTGTTATCAATTTCAGAGTATCTTTATTTAACCTTCAAATTTTGTATCTTTTATATCATAAAGATTCCATTTTTGTTTGTTTTCGATCTAATTTTCAAAAACGACGGAGTTAATATTTTTTGAGAATTAAGAGTTAATTTATAGTTAATTGATAATTAATTTTGAATTAAGATTTGTTGAGATTCAGAATTGCTGGATTTATTGCTGTAGAATTTTTGCCGAGTGGTGATATTTCAACAGTTTTCTAGTGTTTTAAAACAGTTTTTACGAATGTTTTTGAGTCTTTTTTGAAATTTTATACCTTTTTTCTGCACTTCGACATAAATGCACAGATTGTATGTCCATAGTTTTCGTTTGTAAAAAGCGCTGTTGACGGACAGGAAAGGTGTTGCGAGGGCTTTTGGCAAATCAAAAGTCAACACAGCGGTGTCAATCCCACCCATAGCGACGTCTTCTATGAACTGGGCCTGTATTTGCTGGCTCAATGTCCAATGTTCCTGCTGCAATTTCATGATATTTTCTCGTTTGCGACAGTTCATGTCTGTCACATACGCTGTGTCTTCTCGACCAGTGTCGCGGGCAGCATTGCCGCTCTCGCTTCCCCCACCCACCAATACCACCACCATGCCAGAGCTGGGCGGATCACACCGCGCACGCGCCTTTACACCACACACCGTGCTGACAGGGTACAAAAGGCGCAGCAAGTTCCCGACGAGAGAGTCGTCCTCGGGCAGCCGGCTCGAGCGGTGGAGCAATGGGTGCTCCCATATTCACCTCTCGGGTGCCGGTAGACCATGGCATCGGGCACTTCCGAACACGGTCTACCCCGGTAACCCCTAGGGGAACCATCGACCCCAACTCCTGGGAGATTCCTGGCTCGAGCGATGGAGCAATGGGCGATCCCATATCCGTCTCTCGGATTCCGATGTGTCGTGGCATTGGGTGCTCCCAAACACGACCCATCTTGGGCACCTCCTGGGTACCCCCTGAACCCAAGGATTCCTGGCTCGAGCGACGGAGCAATGGGCGCTCCCATATCCATCTCTCGGGTTCCGATGTGTCGTGGCATTAGGTGCTCCTAAACACGACCCATCTTGGGCACCTTCTGGGTGTCCCCCGAACACGAGGATTCCTGGCTCGAGCGACGGAGCAATGGGCGATCCCATATCCATCTCTCGGGTTCCGATGTGTCGTGGCATTGGGCGCTCCCAAACACGACCCATCTTGGGCACCTCCTGGGTACCCCCCGATCCTGGGGATTCCTGGCTCGAGCGACGGAGCAATGGGCGCTCCCATATCCGTCTCTCGGGTTCCGATGTGTCGTGACATTGGGTGCTCCCAAACACGACCCATCTTGGGCACCTCCTGGGTACCCCCCGAACCTGGAGATTCCAGGCTCGAGCGACCCCCATCCACGAGAGAAACCCCCTCGGGGAGTGTGGCCTGCACTGTCGAAGCAATGGGCGCTCCCATATTCGACCCTGCAGTTTCGGCGAGACCACAATGATCGCCACAGTGATCCTCGAGGGGTTGACGCTGGCCAGGTTCAATATAGTCGGACCGACCAGACGATTGTCCCTTGCCCTGCCGCGACTTCCGCCCTGGTCCACAAAATTGGGCGCTGCCCCTACCACACCAGACCGACCAGACCCCTCCGGTGGTAGGGAAACCGCGCCTGGACCAAAGGACCACCACCCAGGCCCACATGGCCTGAGTCTCCGTGTCACAGGGGAATGGCCCAAGCACAATTCTCTCTCTCTTTCCTCAGGAGGTATAGAATGCGTGAGAATCCACCTGCGGACCAGCGAACGACCGCCCAGAGCCACACCAGTGAACAAAACGTGAACCCACACACACACCTATGTCGACGCGCAAACGCTCTCACACGCACCTATGTTGACACGCAAACGCTCACACACACCAATGTACGGGCAAGCGCTCTCACACACACTATGTCCGCGCAACGCTCACACACACCTATGTCGACGCGCAAACGCTCTCACACACACCTATGTACGCGCAAGCGCTCCCACACAAACTACGTCCGCGCAACGCTCACACACACCTATGTACGCGCAAACGCCCCCACACACACCTATGTCCGCGCAAATGCTGACACACACACACACCTATGTCCGCACAAACGATCCCATATACACACCTATGTCCGCGCACTTACCCATGTATTTAGCACCTAAGTTCCTAATAATAAATATGTAGTTTAAATCAACACTGGCCGACTCTAGTCCTTTTGAAACGCCTACCCTGGCCCCGAATTCCTTAGGACCCTGGACGACTGAAGCTCCGGCAGGATGACAGGGCAAGGAACGTTACAAGTTCAAAGAGTAACGCAATGAACAACCTTATATTTAGTTATCTCATGCAATTTGAAAGTGTGTTTCTGAAAATGATAACTTTTTATAATCAGAATGTGTGCGAAGAAGTGATTGAGAAATTATCAGAACTTAAATGTCTGAATAGTATCTTTATACATTAAAAAATTTCATGAATGTTATCAGTAAGAAAATCTGAATAAATTGTGATGTTACAGTTTAGCATCATCACAATGATCTAGCAGTAGTCTAAACATTTTAAGAATTTTACTAAAATCGGACACCTCGAGCAAAATTCGGCACTCCATGGCTTATATTGTAAATATAGTAATTTAAGATGATTTGATTTCGCCCCTTATTTTTGTCGTATATATATC
Source organism: Druon quercuslanigerum (assembly GCA_010014905.2). Lineage (NCBI taxonomy): Eukaryota > Metazoa > Arthropoda > Insecta > Hymenoptera > Cynipidae > Druon > Druon quercuslanigerum. The sequence goes on along the minus strand of JAAAKG020140224.1, from coordinate 7,159 downwards.
GCGAGAACTTTGCGGTCTTGAGGGAGAGAGCTAAACAATCCCTCCATCCCGTAGCGTCATCGATTAGGGTTCGCTGTACCTCTTTTTTGCGAGGCTTCTACTGTCCAGAGACCTTCACACTACTCCCTTCAGGCTGATCCTGGTTCCAGTATTGTTGCATTCGGCTTCAAGGACATTTACATATCCAAGGCACGTTTCTGGTGAGGGTGAACCATGGACGAATTACCCGAAGTTCCTATTAAAGAGGAAATTAAGCCCAATGGAAGTTTGAATTTTAAAAGCGAATTGGCCACAAAATCTGTAACTAGATCGGCAATTCGGTCCCAGGTATCGTATCGCTCTTTATTTAATTTTTATTTTGTCTCTACCGTTAAGGGTTATTCTTAATATAAACCTAAGAATAACCCTGGGAGAAATGACCACAAAGTCCGGCAGTGGACGGGTATTTCCGCCAAAATTATCTACCCCCCCCCCCCCCATCTGCAGAAGCAGTACGGTCCCATTCGCCAATCATCAGCCAGCAGTCAGCCACACCTTATCAGCCTCTATTCCGGTGGCTCGGATTCAATGTACGCAAGAATTCGCGCCTGAGGAAAATGGTATACCGGCGGGAAGGAAGGAAGGAAGTGAGGAGAAGCGACAAGAGCGAGGCAGATCATCGGCGTGTGTCACCATCCGTCTCTCTCTTGACTGCAGAGACTTCCATCTAGGTTCCCGTGCGCTAGTCCCTCTTTCTCTCCTCCATTTTTCGTAACTCCCATCGCACGGCGATCGACACGCCGAGCCAGTGTCAACAGAACGTGGGATTTTTCGGCCCCCACCACTTTCCCATCTGAGAGAAACTCATGCAAACGTAGCGTGTCGGTGAGTCAGCTCTGTTACATGCTGCAAAAACCAGCCAAAAATGCACGAGTATGAACCCGGGCTGGCCTGACTTCATCAAGGACGATCTAGCTACTCCTCAAATTTACATCGGTTTTGAAATCCCGAATTACCTAAGAATCATCAGGCCTATTGCGAAGAATAAAATATCATTTACTGTATGTAAATATATATAGAAGACAAGATTTCAGAACCTAATATAAATATAAATACACTTTTCATTGAAAATTTTAATTTATGCTTATAAGTTTGCCGTTGAAAAATTAATTTTTAACCCAAAACAAAAAAAAAACAAATTTTAAGCCAAAGAAATGAATTTTTGAATAAAATAGATGAATTTTTAAACAAGAAGAATAACTTTCTACCAAAGAAGATAAATTTGCAATTAAAAAGATAATTTCTCATGCGGAAAAAAGCTTTCTGACATAATTGTTCAATTCTCATTTTAGAAACGAATTCTAATTTCAACAAATAAATATTCAAACTAGTTGAACTTTTGCGTAAAAAATTAATTTTCATCGAAATAGTTCAATAGAATAGAATAGTTCAAATTTTAAATAAAGAAGTGAATGCACAAAAAACAACAATAATAGTCTACCAAAAAGAAGTTTTAACCAAATATTTACATTTCAACCCAACAAATTAATTTTAAAAAAAAGAAGTGTAAACGAAATATTTAGATTTTTAACCAAAAAAATTATTTTGCCACCAAAAAGATAAATTTTCAATAAAAAACACGAATTTTTGATTAAAATAGAAATTTATTTTTAACTAAAAATTGGCATAGATACATTATCATTTGCAAATTTTATGTGTAAACAACAATAAAGTTAGGGTTTCAACAAGTAAATTCAATTTTCAGTAAGGAAATTAATTTTAACCAAAAAAGATAAGTTTAAGAACTGGAATACAGTAAAACCTGTCTATGTTGGCCAGCCGCGGTTCCATCAAAATGTGGCCAACTTAGGCAGGTGGCCAATTTACAGAAATTATGTTACGAAACCCCTATTTTTTCATAATACATACTATTTTCACCTATAAATGAAATAAGTAGCAAAATACGTTATTTTGAGAAGATGGAATTTTTCGAAACAGTATACTCCAAGTGTAATACTACGACACTTTGCACCTTAAACAAACTATCCATTAGCTGAGTCTGGTGACTGGAAGAGTACCTCCGCAGTTGCGCTAAATATTGTAGAGCTTCTTTATGTGTTGGCATTGGAGTGCTGTCGTCGTTCACTGTTTCATCGTTGTCACTATCATAACACTCGGCATCAGAGTGTTCTTTTTGCTGCAAATTAATTGTAAAATATCGTCAGGTGCAGTAGGTATTTCTTCGTGAAGAATCAGCTCAGCATCGGCGTTTATAATCTCATCAACTGAGAGTACGCCATTTTGAATTTCAGGTGAAAAAGAATTTATCACCTTAGCTAAGCCTACATCTTCGTCTTCATCGATTATTCCCTCTATTCTTTCTTTGAAACCTGAGCGTTGAAAGCATTTGTTAATTGTTTCTGGTGAAATTTCCTGCTAGGCACTATTTACCCAACGAACTGAATGCAAGACTGAAATTTATTTGAGAAACTGAGATGGTGTATCGCAGTCTTTAGCAACGGTGATAAGATGTTGTAGCATTTTCTTACGATAACGAGCTTTAACAGATCGTATTATTCCTTGATCCAGCGGTTGAACTTCCGATTTTAGATTAGGTGGAAGGAATTTCACTGTTACATGACTCAATATTTTTGTACAATTGTGACTAGTGGCATTATCAACAAGTAACAGGATTTTCCGTTTCGACTTTTCCATTTGTTGATTCAAATCAATGTGCCATTCTTCAAACAAATTTCCAGTCATCCATGCCTTCTTATTGGAACGCCAAGTAACAGGAAGATTTTTTGGATCGACTCCATTTGCCTTGAATACACGAGGACGTTCAGCATTTCCGATGACCAATGGCTTCAATTTTTCTTCAGTAGAACTGCAGCAGGAAAGTACAGTTAACCTTTCTTTTGCAAGCTTCCCACCTGCGCATTTTTCTCCTTTGACCACCAAGCTTTTTCTTGGCATCTGCCGATAAAGTAATGCTGCTGATTCGCCACAGAGAATCCGAAAATTAATGTTGTGTCTTCTTTGGAAAGATTCCAATCAACCGTTGCTGGCTTGAAATTTTTCTGTATCAAGCTTTTCTGCTATTTCTTTAGCTTTTGACTAAAGCATAGGTCCACTGACTGGAATATCGATAGAACGAAATTTACAGAAAAACTCAAAAACCAAGTTGTTTTTACCGATGTTCCCAACAGCTGACTTCGCTACAGAAAAAGGTTCAGCGATTTTCCGCTGACTATCACCTTTATCGAGTAAGACCAAAACTTCTTTCTTCATTTCAATAGTCAACTCAATAATCTTCTTTCGTTTTATACCCATTATGCAGTCGTTGAGGTTTCTTCACAAAGTAAAAATGAAAAAGATCCTTTTTCAACCAGAAATGTAAAAGTTCACATGTTATTTTTAACAAAACATAATGAACTTCTACAAAAAATATCAGTTTCCAAACAAGAAGAAAAATTTTCTACAAAAAAGACGAATTATCAACTCAACAAAAATACACTTTCTAGCTGAAAATTGTAGTTTCTGCTTAAGTTTTCAGTTGAAAAAATTTATTTCCACAAAAAAAGAAAGTACTTTCAAGCCAAAAAATAACATTTTAACTGAAAAAGATAAATTTTCAAGCAAACACAAAAGCAATTTCCAAAAAAATTATAAACTTTTCAAATTTAGAAACGAATTTTAATCTAAAAAAAATATTTTATTAACCGAAAAATCCGAAGTTTTAACAAAATTTGAAATTTTTCAATAAGTAGAAAATGAATTTTTACCAAAACAGTTTAAGTTAAAACCAAAGAAATCAACTTATAACAAAAATAGGTAAATTTTCGAATGAGCAGAATAATTTTCTATCAATCAAGACCAATAGAGATCAATAAAGTCAAATTTTTATCAGGATTGAACACATTTTCAACCAAAAAAGGTGAATTCTCAATTAAAAAATATAATACTGGACGTTTCAAACTAAAAACGATTAAATTCAATTAAAATAAGTTGGACTTTCGTAAATATTTCTGTTAATAATTCAGTTCGCATTTAAGGGGAAAAACGAGAACTTTTTTTTTAAGTGTATATTCAATTTCTTTGAGCTCTAATTTTATGCTGTCCACTAGTGTTGTGAAATAGTTTTAAGTCAATAGAATGATTATTGCAAATTAAACATTTTATTATAAATTGGTTTCGTCTTTGCTTGAAAATTATGTCGATTTTAGTTGAAAATTCATTTCAAGTATAAACTACATCTTTCAGTTATAAACTGTCTTTTTTACACGAAAATTCTTCTTTTTGTTAAAAAATGTTTCTTGTTGTTTGTAAATTAATATTTTTTCGTAAAAAGTTCATTATGTTTTTGTTAAAAATTCAAATATTTTCTTGAAATACGTTTTATTTGTTCAAAATTACTTTTTGAGCTAAAAAAATTTTTTAATGAATTTTTTTTTACTTTTTTTTTTACTCAAATATTTTAATATTTTGTTGAAAATTTTTTTTTGGTCACAATTATCGTTTAACTGAAAATGTAACTATTTAATTTTAAAACATGTTTTTTTTCTTAACCAAAAAACAATCGAATTTTCAACAAAACAGTTAAATTATCAACCAGAAATGAATTTTTTACAAAAAAAGATAGATTTTCAAGGAAGAAAAGTAATTTTCTACTAAAAAAATAAATTTTCAACAACAAAATTTCAACAAAATTAATCAATTTTCAACTTTCAAAATGAATATAAAAACTAAACAAAATATTTAACCAAAAATAGAATAGTTACATTTTAAGATAACAAATTTAATTTTCGACAAAATATTTTAATTTTCGACGGCATGGATGAATTTTCACCTGAAAAATATAAATTTGTAAACAAAAATGAAGCATTTACATTTTTAATTTAAAAAAACAATTTTGAATAAAATAAAAACCGAATTTAGTATAGAATATTTCAATTTTTAAACTAAGAAGTAAATGCACAAACAAAAACAATAATAGTCTACCTAAAAGAAGTTTTAACCTAATATTTACATTTTTAACCAACCGATTATTTAAAAAAAAAAGAAGTTTAAACGAAATATTTAAATTTTTAACCAAAAAAATTATTTTTCCACCAAAAAATTAGTTGATTTTAAAATTAAAAAAAATAAATTTTTAACAAAAAATGGTACTTTTACATTTTGAGTAAAAAAACTAAGAAAAAAAGAAATTTTAACCAAATATTTTCATTTTAGATAAACAAATTAATTTCCTTAAAGAAGCGAAGAATTTTCAAAAAAATAATTTTCTACTAAAAAGACGAAGTTTCAATTAAAGAAAATTCTGTTTCAAGTACAAAAAAATGCATTTTTAAGCAAGGAAAGATATTTTCAAATGAATCTTTTTCTAAAAGACAAAATTTCAGAATATACATTTGCAATAAAGAACGTTTCTTCCATAAAATTGGTGAATTTTCAACCATGAATACTATAGTAACATTTACAGTAAAAAAAAAGAATTAAAAAAATACGAATTTCTAAAAAATACATTAAATTTCAACTAGATAGTTGAATTTGTCAACTAAGGAAGATAACCTTTAAACCAGAAATGGTATAGTTTATTTTTTAGTTTAAAAAAGTAATGTTAAAAAAGCGTATTTAAAGAGAATAGTTGAATTTTTAACAAAAACATAATCAATTTTTTCGAAAAATATTAATTTTCAAAGAAGAAGAAATTTTTGCGAAAAAGAAGAATTTTCATATAAAAAAAATACTTTTTAACTCAACATTGTAGTATATACTTGAATTGAATTTTCAACTAAAAACGAAAAAATTTTCAAGCAAAGACGAAAGCAATTTTTAATAAAAATGTTCAATTTGCAATCATCATTCTATTGCCATAAAACTATTTCACTACACTAGTCGACAGTATAACTAGTTTAAAATTAATTTTTGTAATTTCAAACTTAATTATAAACTAAAATTTTCAGTTCCAAATTTTTTTTAGTTATATCTTAGGTTGAAATTTGAACTATTTTGTCGAAAATTCTTTTTTTAATTGTTCAAAATTAATTGTTTGATATGCAGCACAAAATATGAAACATTCTAGGCCCGGAAGTCTTGTCTTCTATGTATACTTACATGTTGCAGTAAATGATATTTTCTCTTCACAATAAGTCTAATCATTCTAAGGTTTATTTGGAATTTCAAAGTCGGAAGAAATTTGCGTAAAGCAGCTGTTTCGTTGTTCGTGAAGTCGGGAGAGTTCGCGTTCGTGTTCGTGCATTTTCGGCTTTACACAAAGCTGGTCTTCGCAGCATTTAACAGAGCCGACTCACCGACACGCTAGGTTAGCATGTTTTCTCCCATACAGGAGAGTGGTGAGGGCCGAAAAATCCCACGAGTCACTACGCCGCGTTCGTCTCTAGTCAGTATGATCTGTAAGCTCGAGGTGGAGATTGTCGACGCGGTTTTCAATACCTATCGTGAGGTAGGACTAGAATCCTTTACTTTTAATTTTAATTAGGATTAAGCCAGGTTCCTCCTCTCTATTACAATTGACCCTTGGCTGGGTCACTATGATTAGTGCCTAGTTTCTTTTTTTATATGGAGTGCCGACTGGTGTATTTTCATTGCCGCGGGTTTTGTGTATTTTTCTAGTGCCCCATTAGCAGACCAGATATTTGGGATTATGTGAGTGCAGTATTTTAAAAATTTGAGTACTTGGTGACCCGTCTTTCGACCCGTTATCTAGTACCGTCCCAACCTTTATATGACCTTTAACCCCTTTTACTATTTTCTTTTGTTATAAGACATTCCTATTAGCTTTTTTTGTAATGCCTTTAATGCCTCCCTCTTTGTCTTGACTTCGGATCCTCTCCCCTTTGATTTTGTTATAACTGGAATGCCCATATAATATTTTATTATCCTGTTTACATTTTATCGTAACTATCTTTGGTCTTTAATATATTTGGGCGATGGACAATTCCGCCCCAGCTACCTGTGTACCGTTGCCCCACTACGCGGCTTCCCCTCACACCGTCGAGCAGTTTTCGCCGAGCCTGGTCAACCTGGCCTTTGTTCCTAATGAGGCCTAAAATATGGAATATAAAATTTTTTAAATTTTCCACTTATTAAATCACAAATATGACATTCGAAATCTACGAATTATAACGATTCCAACGATATGTTGTTTGACTCATAA
>JAAAKG020140223.1:0-12160 GCA_010014905.2 Druon quercuslanigerum | reverse complement strand
CTCCCTTATCTCTGCCTAATTCTCGGTCGCAAATACTTTCGGGACTAATTTTGTATCATTTCTAAGAGTATTTTCTATTAATTTATGGGGGACAAAATTTTGGATTTTTTGAAAATTGTTTGGAGGAACCTGGCCTTAATTTATAAATTTTCTCATTATACATAATATACGTTATAATATAATATACGTTATATTCATTCCAATTTTAAACATCCAAAATTAAAAGTTAGATATCTGAAATGATCGAAACCCATAGATTCTGAATTTCTAACCTTCTCATAGATAATTTCAAAATTTTTCAAATTTTAATTTTTAATTTTTAATCCCTTTCAGCTGGCCTACTTGGTAGCCTAATCGCATAGGCACACCGATTTTTACTAACACTATAGTATGCACTACTAACACACCCTTTCAAAGACCTCACAGACCAGATTGATTGGGTGAAAATAGCCTTTTAAAAATTTAAATAGACACTTGAATGGGAACTCAGATATAGAAAACTAGCGGTATAGGGGTTTCGAATTTTTTCTGAGGGAGCTTCGTGCTTATATTTAGGCAAAGAGTGGGGGAAAAAGGAATTAAATAATAAAAACACTCAGTTTCGGAGGAGGCTTGAGGCCCCAAGCATTCCCCCTGGCTACGTTGCTGTGAGTCGGTACTGACCAGTGCGTTTTCTTTGCTTTTTCAGTGCGTTTTCATCGGCAGGGCTAATACTTTTTGCTAGCTTTTCGCGATTAGGTCCCACTGTGCGGCCACGGAAACACCTTGGCGCCAACTATTCCATAAAAATTGCAATCGCTTATGGATGCATTCCTCGCTTATTTACATGTGATTTTTTAAAATAAATTTCCACAGAAAATGGAAATATCATTATGGGGAAATAGAGTACCCATAAAAAAGTTCATAAACTCAAGATTTGGAAAAAAATTGTGGCCATAGTTTATCGAATGATATTATCGACATTAACTGAGTTGAATTTCGAAACTTATCTCTTGTAATAGATCTCTGGAAAAAACGTCTTATTACAATTGTTTATCATTTTTTTAATTTAAACAAATTACTTTGCCATAAACTCAGGCAATTTTTTTGTCAAATATCCTGATTTGATGAATTTTCTCATAGACACTCTCGATTTCCCATAATTGAAGACCCGGATCGAATAACCGGGCAAGAGCGTGAAACGCGTATAAGTATTGTTAAAACAGTTGAAGTTCTTACTTCGACCTTTTGTACAATACTTATGCGCGTTTCGAGCGCTGGCCCGGTTACACGTCCACTTTCCCGTGGAAATGGAGTACCAACGTACTGGCGCCTGTTGTTGGAACTCCATTTTAATTGGCTGTAAAAAATAGAAAATGATAAATATTGATATATAAATATTAATAATAATGATAAATATTTGCATTTTCTTATTGTTTGTAGTAAGCAAAAGTAGGGTGCCATCGACAGACATGCCAGTGCTAAACACCGGCTCTCTTACCAAATATTGCACAGTACAATATGCCATATCTTTACAGGTTGATTAAAAGAGATTCGATCATGAAAGTTAATTTATGTTTCAAAATTACGTAAGTATATTATTTATCTTGATTTTATATGAAATAAAAGGTAATTTAGGTGTTAAATTTGTTTAATATTATCAACTAAAAAAATTAAAATTCTTCAAATAAGAATTTGAAAATTATTCTAATACCTTGGATTTTAACACTAAATCTAAGAGAAACAAATACCGACATTACTTTGGGCATTTGGAATAAATTCGGACACCCCTAAATTGATAGTTTATATAACTTTAGGTGGTTATAACTAGGATCTGAAACCATTTGAGGCTTTAATTAATAGATTCCATGTTCTAGTTGGAACCATTTAATGTAATTTAGAGTATCAAATGAGGTGTGCCTGCATTTACTCTGCATTTCGAAATGGCCCCATTTGTCCCATTTGTTCTGTGAACATTGAATTTCCCGCGTAAAGACATGTGTAATATTACAAGTGATGTAAGATATTTCATTCGAATACGCCATATGTTATGAGCCTATAGAAAACGGAAAACTGAGCGTCCGAAAGTGCTTTGCCAAAATGATGCGAGAACGTCATATGAAGTGAATGTTCCTTAATAATCATGATCACCGCGAAGGAATGGTAAGGAGTAGTATTCCTGTAAGTGGGGAGTGGGACCAAGAACGTCCAAGAATTCGTTAATGTTCGCCACGAATGGTTATCGAGGGGTAGTTCCGCGCACATGGGCATTTGCGGTTGTTTGGTCCTGTTCACGATGTAATTGCGTTTTGGAAGTTTTGAACTTGTGTTCTGAACATAATAACCTATTAACATTATCCCTTACGCACGCGCTCCAAAAATGATAGTACTAACACTTTCTAGATACTTATCGTATTGTTCATGACATTTTCCTACCCATTTTTAATTTATTAACACGATGAACACCCATCAAAATAAAAACACAAACGAACATAACCTACATATGCATCAAGATGTCAAAGTATAACATAGGGGAGTTGGTAGAACACATGACAGCGCAACCGCCAATGCGCAGAACTACTCCTCGATATCCATTCGTGGCAAACATGAACGAATTCTTGGACGTTCGTGGTTCTACCTCTCCTCACCAAACACATAGGGTTATACCACTCATCACTATTCCCTCGTGATGATCACTGAACGAACATACTTCTGTTTTGTTTTCTCCATCTGTCAAATATCTCGAAAGCCAGACCATATTTAACCTCAGATTTTTAGGGTACTAAATCTTGCTTTGCTTTCTTCATTTGTTCATTCATGTTCAGGGATGAGATTTTAGTTTTTTTTTTTATGAGTTTGAGTACGAAGATTTACATTTACAACACTGCGACCTAATTGCTGGTAATTTAAGGTTTTCTGGATTCTATTGTTTTTTATATATGGTTGTAGATCAGAGTGGTCAGCAACTTTTTTGCTCACTTTTCAGGTAAGGGCAGGTTTGAACCAAGACATTTTTTTGCCTGCCGCGTTTTGTTCGTCAACACTACGTTTTGCCTGAAATGGGCTGGCTTTCCTCGGCAGGGGTTCATTGTTAGACGAGATACTGAATGTTGATAAAGAATTACAAATGAATCTTGGTTTAAATTATATTAGCCATTTATAAGTCTGAAATTCGAAATCTATGACTTTTCTGCGATTAAATACATCTAAACCTATACTTGGGAAGTTAAAAATCAATGATTGAATGGAATATAATGAAAACTCAATTTTAAACTAAAAGTGTTACATTTTTTAGATTCCTTTTGATCGCAAGAATTCATAGGTTTTGAATTTCGAGGTTTCAGAAAGCTAATTTCGAAATTGAGAATTTTTTTTGTTCAATATTAATCCCCGTTAAGCCAACCACTTAACAAGAGAAGCATTCGTGGCGCCCTGGACCTTTTTTACGGCAGCAGGTACTGCCACGAGATTTAGACTCGACCCGCCACGGCAGCTCGGGCTACCGCGCGACTGTAGTTTGCCGACCACTGTTGTAGATGAAAACTTGAGATTGGTGTGGGTCCTATCTGTTTGAGCTGTGATTGGTAATTTCGTACGGCGCGAGATTTGAAAGTAGTTTGTTCTGAAGTAAAGTTTGATGTGTATATGTTTACAGTAAATTAATTAAATACATTGCGCGTTATTCAGTGGCCATTTGTGGAACTAATTAAATACCGTTAGCTGTGTGGTATGGTACAGCAGCGATGTCCAAACTACTGCCGACGGACAGGTCTCAACCGGCTCTAATAATCTAACAATGGAAAGATCGCGCGTAAAGAAGGGTGCCTCAGCGCCAGTGTACCCTTCTCTCCGTTATTGTTGCAAATGTTGCATGTTTAAATAACATTATTTTTTATCATTAGTATAAACTCACAATGTGATCCAGTCCCTCCTGAACTGTATGATCCCTTGAGTAATTCAAACTGATCTTTGTTCCCTGCACGGCCACGGGACTTGTATTTGCTATTTGCTCAGCAATATCAAAAGCTGCGGCCATTAACCTAAAAAAGGATTAAAATCCTATGTAATTGAACATATTACTGTTTTAGCGACTACACTGTGCAGAAAATTGAAAACTTACGAATTCTCATCGTCGAATAATTTGTTAACAAAACCGCACTGGAGAGCTTCGTTGGATAAAAACTTCCTACCTGTATAAGCTAGTTCTCGTACTAGGCTACTACATCCGATAATTTTCGGTAATCGTTGTAATGTTCCTACATCGGCAGTCATTCCTAATTCAACCTCCTTAATTTGAAACCATGCATTTGAAGAACAATATCTTATGTCAGCTGCACACAACATGTCAACTCCTCCCCCTACACTTGCCCCATGTGCTGCTGCAATTACTGGTTTCGGGCACTGTAATGTTCATATTTTGTAATTAATTGCATATAATTTTTAATTTACAATTAGAATTGAATTTGCGTCAAATAAAACGATCTGGAAAAAATTAAGAAACCTGTTCTATGGATGTCAATGATTCCTGACACAATTTTATTTTATTTTCTAAGAATTTACATTTTCGTGCAACATCCTCGTGTTCTCCTAATCCCTGACCAAAGCTCATTGCGCTTTCCAAATCTAACCCTAAAAATTAAATAATTTTAAATTAAATTTCTATGAGATGAATGAAAATAGAAAATATGCGAGTTTTTTTCTGAATATACTTCTGGGATGCCCCACGATCATTTTGAGCTAAAAAGAAAAAAAATAGCTTAGGCCATTTTTGAAGAGGCTAATCAACATATTTTAATAAAAATAAGTCGAAGCTTGAATTTTAGTGGCTCGAACCATTCAGCCTGGCATCCGAAAAAGGGCTACAGGTGCTGAACATTTTACAAGAACTGAAAACCCTTCAATATTTTTTAAAAATAGTGAAAACCGTGGCCAAAAATCAGTTTTTTAAAAATGGCACCATTGCGGTTCATCATATGTCCCAAACACGCTGACAAGGATTAAAGTGCTTGAAATTTTCTGCAAAATGAAAACAAAATTCTAATGTTCTATCTCTGAAAGTTTGGGAGTTATGGTGATAAGAAGTCGATTTTAAGTGAATAATTTGCATGAAAAAAAAAAAATATATATATATACAGTTATATACATACAGTTTGTCCCAGGAGAATGGTCGTTCCTTGTAATGGCGGATAGAAAAAGAAATTCAAGTCGAAAAGTCCCAAGACATTTTTGGGGTCGGTGTATATTTTGGGTACTAGAGGGCTTTGTAAATGCATATAGGTGAACAGTTAGTTGCAAGAGTGCGTGTGACCCCGAACAGCAATATCTCCTACAACGGTAACTTCACCTTCCTTAGAGCATTAAAAAAAAAGAACAAATGTGATTAGGAATGTATTTGCCTGTTTAAATTAGGTGGGCTCGAATCCGATCGAACCATAAAATAACTTTGCAACAGAATTAATTTTTATATTCAAACATGTTTGAGATTCATGTAAAATTCAATCAAATGTATTGAGTTCTCTGAATTCTTCTGGAAGCATGAAATTCTCATCGGTTTAACTACTCGTGAGTAAGGATTTACACGTTTTTTGACTTCTGAAGAATTCTGTATAAGTCTTTGAATTCAGTTGAAACCTTTGAAAACTTGTTAGAATTCCCTTAAAATCTTTAGAATATACGTTTTAATTGTTGTAAATCCCTTCAAGCCTTTTGAATTCTGCAGAATTCTCTCGATTTCCTAGATTTCACGTGTAATCTTTTGAATTCCCTTGATGATTTTTCAGAATTCTTTTGAAATACTTAGGATGTAACTTGATTTATTTTTAATTTTCTAAATTCTTCTCAAAGCATGAAATTTTGTCAACTATTTCGAAATTTAGCAACTTTGGTTGACGAAGGAACAGCTACTGGATTATGATGCACGCATTTTTGTTTAATTCTACAGAATTCTGTATGAATATTTTAGTTGACTTGGAATTATTTGTATTCTTTTAAAGGTTTCTCAATTTTCGTGAAATATGTAGAATACACGTTAAATTATTTTAAATTCTGTAGAGTTTTTTTAATTCTGCAGAATGCTATCGATTTCTTAGAACTCAACCATAATCTTTTGAATTCCTTTAAAGATTTTTGAATTCTCTTGAATAATTCAGAATATAAGTTGATTTATTTTTAATTTTCTTAATTCTTCTGAAAACATGAAATTCTTTTTAACTATTTCCAAATAAATCAACTTTGGTCGACGGTGGAATACTACTGAATTAGGATGCACTCGTTTTTTCTTAATTCTGTAGAATTCAAAAGGCCTGAAAGGATTTACAACAATTAAACGTGAATTATAAAGATTTTAAGAAAATTCTACAAAGTTTTTAAAGGTTTCAACTGAATCCAAAGACTTCTACAGAATTCAAAAAAGGTGTAAATCCTTATACACGATTAGTTAAACCGATGACCAAAGGTGAGGACTGGACATAGTTCAAGAGGATTCCATGCTTTTAGAACAATTCAGAGAACTCAATACATTTGATTGAATTGTACATGAATCAGGATTAATAGTTTGGACAGTCATTGATTATTTGCAATAATATGCGAATTAGCTGGGCTCACTGAAAATATTTCTCGCTACGCGCACTAAATTTCTGTGAACCTGGCCTATATGTCCATGTATCCATGTATCCTATATGACATGTTTAAATATAAAAATTAGTTTTGTTGCAAAGTTATTTTACGGTTCGATCGAACTCGAGCCCACCCAATTTAAACAGGCAAATACATTCTATTTTTTTTGAATGCTCGAAGCATGGTGAAGTCACCGCTGTAGGAGACATTGCTCTTCGGTGTGGCACGCACTCTTGCAACTAACTGTTCACCTACATGCATTTTCAATGTCCTGTAGTACCCAAAATACTGCACCGGACCCAAAGAAGTCTTGGAACTTTTCGACTTGAATTTTTTTTTCTATCCGCCATTACAAGAACGACAATTCTCCTGGGACACCCTGCATACATAATTTTGGGGAAATAACTTACTTCCTATGCATATCTGGTAAAAACTGCTACATAATTAATTGAAGACTTGATTTTCAGTAGATCTAAAAAATCATTGCTCCAGCTCTTTATGGTTCTATGACAGCTAAAGCAATGTTTTTTTAGATCTTTTTCGAATGCCAGACTGAATGGTTAGTGCCAATACCATTGAACGTTCAACTTATTTTGATTAAAATATGTTGATTAACCTTATAAAAACTATTAAAAATAAAAAGAGTTTTCTCAAAAATGGCCTAAGCGATTTTTTTCTTTTTGGGCTCAAAATGATCGTGGGGCATCCCAGAAGCATATTCAGGAAAAAAACTGGCATATGAGCGCCCTTTTGGGTTAAAGTCTGTCGAGACACACCGTGGCATAATACTTATACTTATTTTTAAAACAAAATTTTTGCTCATTTGAGAATATTGATGCAATTGAAAGATTTACTAAAACCGCAGCTTAACATAACAAATTAGTTGGACGGCAGCCTTGGGAACTACTTCATTTTTTGGTTTCGATAATATAAGACTTTACTGTATCGACACGAATTTATATTTTATTTTCTGTTCAGAGAAGCGTCCGTAACGTCCCTACCGATAAAAATCTCAGAGTATTTTCAGGCGAAATAGCCTGGCCCATTTGAGGTTTTTCAGGGTTAATTTGAATGATTTAGTCTCAGAGATAGTCCGAGAGATTTGGATCTTTTTGAAGGTCCTTTTAAGAGTGATACTACGGTTATATAACGGTCCTAATGTATTCGTCACGTACCGGGCGGGCAGAGTTATTTACAGTAGTTTGGCGTCGCCAACCCGACTCCCTTTTTAAATTTTTCTTCAAATTATTATTAACACTTTTTTTTTATGATTAATTTTCTCATTATACACATTTCATAATTATAACTTATATACTAATATACTATTTGGAGTTGAATTAAAAAATGTTGTCTATTGTGGCGTATCTCATTGCATTGAAGAGATACGTTATATTAATTCTAATTTTAAGCATTAAAAAAAGTTAGATATCTGAAATAAACAAAAACCCGTAGATTCCGAATTATTACGTTTTAGGCTGGTAACTTTGAAATTAAATAAATCTACTTCTAAATTTTAATTCGAAAGCTTAACAAGGGACCCTTGAGTGTCGGATACTCTATTGAGATAGCCTCACTGCTTGTCATTTATGATCGCATTCTTGTTTCAATTTCAGCACCTCTGCTTGTTATTTATGATCGTATTCTTATTTCGATTTCGTAAAAGACACTTTAAAGCCTTCATACCATTTAAACGACCTACCTGGACCATTAAAACTATCTACCTGAGTGCCTCCCGAGAATTCCTCAGAGCTTGTCAAAGCCTTGAGAATCTTTAGCATATACTCTAAGATTTCTATCTGTAGGGTAGTACCAGTATATTCAGTATAGATGCAGGTATTATCTCTTTCTCAAACCCGGAAATAATAATTTTGACCCTGACGAGAAAAGCGAGAATATCTCCTAAACTAGAACTAACCGCAAGGGCCCTTTTCTCGTGGACGCCCACCATAAAATTAATGCCATACCTGCACAAAAAGCCTTTCCAGCACCTGATAGAATAATAACTCTACAGTTTGCATCATCAGCTAATTCTTTAAAACAGCAATTAATTTCTCTGCAATTTAATAAAAATAAAATAATTAAAACCTATATATGAAAGAAAATTCTAATCAATATTTTAGACACTATAATAATTATTAAGAAACTGTACATACTGCCACATTTTTTCATTTATCGCGTTCAGCCTTTTAGGCCTATTTAACTGGACACTATATACAAATGGCTTAAAAACTGTAACAGCAAGTGTTTCATATAGCTGTTTCCCAGTTCCTGCACTGGATAAATGCTTCATCTGGGAATCTGAAATTTTAGATAAATCTTTTACTTTAAAACATCGAAATTTTAAAAAATTCTAAAGACCCTACACATTTAGATCAAAAAAAAAGATAAATTTAATAAAAGAAAAGTTGCGTATTATAATATTGTATGTATATTGCACTGGCCAACAAAAATGACGTATGTCTTCATTAAATGGGATATAAAATTTCAAAAGTTGGTGGATCATTCTGAACCAATCTATTTAGATTATTATAAGCTACGACAGAAATTTTTGTTTTGTGCCAAATAATAATCTGAAAATAAATTTACATTAAGATAATCAGTTGTTGAGATTATCATAGAAAAGCTGCACTCATATATCCGAACGGATACAGGGGTATATTATTCTATTTCGATGACCAGTGCCGTTTTTTGAAAGAAATGTTTATATTTTGTTTAATAATCAAAAAAGAGAATAGAGCAAAATTGCAGTGACAGTGTTAACTGTGTGTGGATTCTAGCAGCACTCTCATCAGGACAGTCGTCATTTCCTCCACGGCTACCTGCGTACCCTTTCCTTTCCAGTATGCAGCTCAAATTTTTAGCTACAATTTAGCTAAAAAGTTTTTTTTAAATTTTGTATTTTTTACTACAGTGCAACTTTTAGGAGAACAATTTTTCACATTCATAGATATCATAAGAAAAAATTTCATTAATTAACACTATTTCTTTTATACACAAAAAGCTGTGTTAAAGGGTTTCAATGCAAAAATGAATTTAATATACGCCGCTAAAAAATGATTTTAAAACAGTTTTTCGACTGCAGTGTTTTCTGAAAACTTAAAAAATGTGGTTATAAATTATGTTTCAAAGTTTTCCTACTGCACTGTAATTGTTTTTTCATTAGTTGTTCTTCGTTAAAAGATTTTTTTTTAAAGAATGCTACTTTCAATTGTACAACAGCACACCTGCAAGAAATAATGTACTTTTCACAGACTTAAGAAAACTGACTGATAATGATCACCATTATGTGCCAAAACGTTTGAAACAACTCAATTGTTTTC
Source organism: Druon quercuslanigerum (assembly GCA_010014905.2). NCBI lineage: Eukaryota > Metazoa > Arthropoda > Insecta > Hymenoptera > Cynipidae > Druon > Druon quercuslanigerum. The sequence continues at coordinate 2,246 of JAAAKG020140223.1, read as the reverse complement.
AATTCACCTGACTCTAAAGCCAACAATCTACATCAACAATTTCTACAAAATTTGTTTTTGGAGGTCAATACAATCCCCCAGCGATTATCAAGTTATTTTTATTTTAAATAATATTCTCTTTTAATGATTTTCGAAAGTTGTGTTTTTTTCTTAAATTTTCAGCAGCTTTACCAACGAAAAAAGAAAGAAAATTTGTTCGAATCACTTAATTAACGCAATGGAGAGCTTATGAAAATGTAATATTCATATCGAAATTGTTGAGCATCTACCTATATTTACGATTATATTCTCAAACTCGTCAAAATTTCAGGGATTTGGTCGACCTATTAGCATTTTTAATTGACGAATAGGCTTGCAAATGGTTAAGTTGAAAAACAAAAGGATTATCTTTATGTGGGACCTAACAGTGAGGGGTAGTTTCGGTGCACAGTGGAAGGGGAAGGGTACTCAGGTAGCCGTGGAGGAAAAGACAATCGTCTGCACTCGAACTCAGTCCCGTGGTCAGAAAAACGCTCGAACTCAGTCCCGTGAAGAGGCTGCCCGGAGATGATATGAGGCAACGTCTTTCTCCACCCTCTCCTCTCTCACTCGGTTGACTTGCTCACCTTTTCAGGAAGGGAGGGAAAGGGGCAACGTGTCCAGTACGTAATTGTTATTACGAGTGAGTAGATGTTAGTATTGTGAGCGACAGTGTTGTCAGCCTATTTAGCATCCCGCATTTCCCGTCAACAATGGAATCCGTGAGTAAAATGCAGTCAATGGTGAGTGAAAGAGGCAGAGATTTGGTCGTTAATAACGGCTACAAGTTCCGCTTACATAAATTTTTGGAAAATAAAACAGAACGCTGGACTTGTACTAAAAGTAACGGTAAATGTTTCCTTAAATTGACAGAAAGTAGGGAAATAATTGAAAGCACACATGAACGTAATAATGAACGGATTAATTTAAAAGATTTAAATCGACAGAATATGAGCAATGGCATAAAAAGGAAAGCCACAGAATTACGCGAAATATCTGATATGCCGACATCAAAAATTATTCGTGGAGAGCTGCCTCAAGAAGATATAGAAACATTAACTACAACCGAAGTAACTTTTATTCGGAATAAAAGTAGTAAAAAAATAAAGTAATGAAAAAGAAAATTTAATGTTGGTCAATGATAGAGAAAAACATGTTATCAAGTTTTCTACTATTTTGAATGTAACCTTTTTGTGCCAGCTCTCCATCATTTTTTTTTGATGGGACATTTTACACCTGTCCAAAATAATTCGGTCAAGCTTTTACCATTCTCGGACTTTCTCAAAATTTATATATAACTCTCGTTTCCTTTCTACTTCTTGGAAAAAATATAAATTCATATGCTACAGCACTTGCTTACTTAACTTCTGAATGTAAAACACTGCATTTGAGTTTGAAAGCCGAAATAGAGTATGTTGATTTCGAACCTGCACTACATTCAGCTATTCGATTAGAGTTAAAAAATTCCATTGATATTAAAGGTTGTCGATTTAATAGAGGCCAGATTTGGTGGAGAAAAATTCAGGAGATTGGATTGTCTAATGAGTATAAGAATAAAAATTCTGAAATAGGTAATTGAAGATTTTTTTGTTGAAGTTGTCATGGCTATCCAACCATTAGAAGAAAGAGTTGAAAAATTTTGCGATTATATTTTAGAAACTTATATACAGAATGATACAAATTATCCACCTCAGATGTAGGCTGAATTTTCTCCAACAACTACGCGAACAACAAACGGTTGCGAATCTTATCATTCAAAATTGAACGCTATATTTAACACTTTCGAACCAAACATTTTTCTTTTCATCAGGGCGCGAAATTTTGGAAAAAGAACAATTCCTTACAGAAAGTATGATGTCCTTCCAGAATGGTAGTTTAACAAGAATCGAGTTCGTTCGCAAGGTTTCGCGCAAATTCGTACCAGTATAGGCTTTTTCAATACATGACTCGAAGTGAAATAAATAGCTCCTTAAACCATTTTTAGGGGAATATATAGCTTGTTGTAGCATTTGTTTCACTTGACATTTTTTTATGTTTAGTGATATTGTTAGGCATGATTGACAATATATGTTACCCAACTTTTTTTTAAACCCGCCAGCATAATATTAATGCTGACGTCTATCATATTAGCAAGCCAACTATTCCGAAAATAATTTTTCTTCATACCTCGGTCGAAAGTACGCACTTCCCTCACCGATTTCGATGCAGAAAGTTTCAGATTTGTGCAT
>JAAAKG020140222.1:0-12160 GCA_010014905.2 Druon quercuslanigerum | reverse complement strand
CTTCAACAATTTGTTACTCAATTCAATCAACAGTCGCGGCCATTATACTCGTTCAGCTGATTTAGATTTAAGTTTTCTTCTCAATTAATTCATAAGTTATTTTGTAATAAAGGGCCCTGCCCGTACACTGTTCTAAAATAAAATAAATAAAAATAAATATTTGTCAAGTAGTAAATATTTTTTATAGTCAGGCATGCGACAACATGCTTTAGTTTAGAGCATGCGTAGAGATAACCTAGAGCAATGTATGATTTAAAATGCATAAACTATTAAGATTATTATTATTATTGTTAAATAAATATTCTAAAGGAAACAAAATAAGAAATAATACTTTATCAAGGATAAAAAGATATTATCCTGACAGTCGCTTCTTCAAGGATTTTTACTGTAAGGCATTGGACGTCTGTCTATATTAGTGAAATAATAAAAGCTCGTGACAGTCAGAAGAAAAGACAACATGATTTAGTTTAAAGCGAGAGTAGGCATAATAGAGAAAAGCGTATAATTATTATTTTTGGGATTATTATTATTGTCTAATAAATAATGTGAGAGAAAACAAATAAAAATAATACTTTATCAAGTGTGAAATGAAATGGTCTTTACATTATCTTCATTGACGATTTTTATTTTAAGGTATTCAGTGCCTGTCTTTATTGGTAAAGTAGTAAAAGTCCGTCATAATCAGGCAAACATACAACATGCTTTAATTTGGATTCCAAGAGATAATTAAGAAACAAAAAAATACTACCTTATCAAAAGTCAAATTCTACTACGTTCTGCGATCGTGGGTTCGATTCCCAGTGAAGCTTAAGGCACTATTTAACAACTTATAAAATTATTAATGAATATTTAAAAAATATTAGATTTTGGCCATGTAGACAAAATAACTGAACTCTGAATTATTAAGTACAATTTATCTTGTAAAGACAATAACATAAAAAAAATAATTCCATTTTTGTATGAAAATATATCTTTTTCAGCTGAAAAGGCCTAGTAATAGTTTCCGTTTGAAACATAAACTATTTTAATTTTCGTTGGGAAATGATAGTTTTTTACTACAACTTCAACTACTTTTGTGGAAACTTGATTTTAATCTGGTTCAAACTTAACTTTTGAAACTGAAAATTTAATTATATTGAGGATTTCACTATTCTGAAAAAATTTGTTCTTTCTTGGTTTGAAAAATCTTTTTTGAACCGATTATTGAAGGTTTTGTTTTTTTGGCAAAAATAATATTTTTAGATGAAATTGTAAATCATCAAATATTCTGTTTTTCCTGCAATAATTTCTAAATATTTCATGATATTTTTTTAATATTTTAGAACAGCCTCTAATATATTTTCGAAAAGTTTGAGAAATTTCAAATCATTTTTTAAAATTTTGTAATATTTAATTTTAGCAGAAACGAATGATTATTTAAGCTTTAAAATACTTTTTGAAATCAAGAATATGCCAAACCATTTCAGAATATTCTAAAATATTTGAAAAATTAAATAATTTTAAGTGTATTTTTCATGGGATTGTAGAATATTAAATAGGGTGTGGCATGAAATATACATTTTTTTCGTTCACCCAGAAAACAACTTTATTAAATTTAATATATATAAAAACTTAGGACTTCTGTCGAAGTCGCACGAGAAACTAAAAAAAAAAGTTGAATTCATTTTTTTGTATTAAGTTTTATCATGGAAACAACATATCTGAAGAAAAATAAAAAAGGGACAATAGTGTGAAAAATATTTTTTTTTATTTTTAAAAATTAGTGGGTAATTTTAATTTTACTTTATCTTTTACTTGGACAAGTTTTTTACTTTAAGTATTTAAGCATGAATCTTAATTTTTTTTAAATGTAACCAATTGAATGCATTTTTAATCAAGAAGGGTTAATTTTTGCAAAAAATGATATTCAATTATCTTTTTTATTTCAGAAAATTAATTTTTAACAGAAAAAATTTTAAGGAAGCAGTTAAATTTTCTTCTTAATAGGACAATATTAAACCAAAAAGATTAATTGTCTGCCAAAATACAAACTTCGAACAATATAAATAAAATTTTTACCAAATAGTTCAAGTTTTAACAAAGCAATTAATTTTCAACACAAAAAGTACATTTTGAAGAAAGAATCTGATTATTATACAACGAAAAATCTAATTTCAACAAAAAATGAAATTCAAGAATTTCTAGCAAAATGCACGATTTAAATAAAAATCGAATTTTCATCAAAAGAATAAAATCTCATGAATTTTCAACAAGAGAATAAAATTTAATGCATTTTTAAATTATAGTTTGATTTTTAACTGAAGAAGATAAATTTACTTTGGAATAAAATACATGATTTTTGCCTAGACAGGACAAATTTTTAACAAAAATAAAGCACAATTATATCTTAAGGTAAAAAACTTAATTATTAACCAAAGAGAAATGCGAGTTTTCAACCAAATAATTGAATCTTTCAACCATGTATGTCGTTCTAAATTAAACAGATCAAGTTTCTATAAAAACTGACATTATTTTTAACAAAATGCATAAATTTTTTACTAAATAGTTGAATTTTTAAATTAAAATGATGAAAATAATTATCCGTACAGTTTCTTTTTTAATGATCTATGCTATAATATCAAGTAGATAAAGTCGGTTATGACCAGACGGGGGGACAAGATTCTTTAATTTAAAGACTGTGTGAGAAAAATCTCCAAAAACGTATAATTAAAAGATGAAAAAGGCAAATCTCAGGATAAATGTCTTCATTGCCTAAAGTTGTAAAATAACGTGTAAAAATTCTTCTTGAAGTCTCTTATTTAAGAAAGACTCTAGTTCTCATTTTTGTCTTATACCAGCCTCTCAGGATTCAAAACTAGTCCTTGAAGGAGATAAAAATATAAAAAGAGGAGAGTGAAAAGGAATAAAGGAGGAAAAAGAAAGAATACAAGAAAAACATGTTGGAGAATGAGCAAGAGAATAGTCTGTGGTATAGAGCAGCAGCATTATGTCCCCTGCGACGTGCAGTTAAGGCAACCGTAAGAAATGCATATCAGAAGCAAGATAACAGTGAGTTGTGTAAAATAGTAAAATTATACAAGAACACACTTTCTCATATTACGAGTACTGAATGCGAGTACATCAAAGAAGGACTTTCCACTATGCTAATGAAAAATGTGTCGGCGTTGAATATATTTGATTTTCAAACATTTTAAAACACTTCCGTCGGGAAAAAGAATAATAATTAGTGACACTTCCAAGAGTAAGTAATTAAATTTTATGAAAATTTACTTTAATTAATTTACCTTTTAGAGTGCCTTCTTTATGATGAAATTCTCTTTTATAGTAATTAAATGTCTGGAAGAGACTTCATCTTGGGAATTATAAAATCTTTTATTATTGTGCTAAAAAGCCGGTCTCTAAAAAAAAGTTTTACAAAAGAAGTCCTAAAAAAAATTTAATTTAAAAAAACTGAAGGAAAGTAATATTTTTAATCATTGTTTTCTTTAAAAACATGAGCCACTACTTATTATACTTTAATAACTTGTGAAAAATTAGCAAAAACCGATAGAAAGTAAAATAACTTTTATTCTTAAGAAATCATAGAAAAACTATTTTTTTATTTTATTTTTAAAGCAACTAACTCTACATATGTGCTAGGTTGGAACGCAAAACATCCTGCCAAAAGTTCTCGCAAAACTTAAAAAAATATTTTTTTTATTCAGTTGAAAATGTTGTGTTGTATTCCTCTTTTTAAATGAATAATTTAGATCGATCGAATCAGAAATCGTAGAAAAAACGAAACAAATTTTTTCCGAAATTTGTCAAATTATTATTATTGTCAATAAATAAATATTTGATGACAAAATAAACAAAAAATATTGCATCACAAAATGAAAATAACTTATCTCTAGAGTCTAGTCTTTAAGGATTTTTTACTTTAAGGTCTTCAACGCCTGTCGATAGTGCTCAAGTAGTGAAAATCCGTAATCGTCAGACGGGGAGACTACAAGCTTTCATTAAAAAGGCGTAGAAAAAATCTTTTATTATAGGAGATTTATAATTATACTTACTAGTAGATTCTATTAAAAACTATTTTTAGAGAAATTTTGATTAGTCCGCTTACAATCCTGAGTAAATTATTTGCTTCGACATTCAGGCTTTTAATTCAAAGCTAAACTGATTGTTGCAAATTAAACTATTTGTATAAAAATGTATCTGTTCATGGTTGAAACTTCTACTAACTGTGTTAACTACTTCGTTTAAAATTTGTTTTTGTAGTCAAAGTTTCATCATTTAACTTGAAAATTCGTCTCTTTAGTTTAAAATTCTTTTTTTTTGTGAGAACTCAATTTTTTTAATCGAAAATGTAACAGTTTCATTCATGGGTAGACATTAAGCTTTGTTAGTTGAAAATTATTCTAGGTGTTTAATGTTTAATTTTTTCGCAAAAAGATTTTCTCCTTGGCTCCGCTGGGATTCGAACCACAGAACTTCCGATTGCCAGGCGGGTGCTTTTCCATTAAGCTACTAAAGAGTATTCAGGAAATCGCTCTTATCAGCAAAGAATAACAAAATTCTTAACGTCTTCACAGACTAGATAGCGCTAAGAATTAAATTTTTTTTAATACAATTTTTTTCTGAAAAAAAGATATTCTCCTTCGCTCCGCTGGGAATTAAAACAATTTAAACTGTATGTAGTTTTAAAAAACGTTAAGAATTCCTGATAGTTTCTGACGATAATACAGATTTCATGAAAAATTTGAATGCGTAACAGCTGGAAAAATAATGCATGTATTTCTGAAAAAGGATTCATATTTAAATTTCTCTAGTAGCTTAAGGGAAAGGAAACCGACTGGCATTCACCAGTTCTGTGGTTCGATTTCGGACGGAGCGAAGGGCAACATTTTTTTTCAGACAAAAAATTAAACTAATAAATTTCTAATTCATAAGTTTATCTGGTCCAAAAAGAAGAATGTGATTTAATAAAATGTATTTGTTTTCTTGAATAATCATTCAACTATTTTATGTGAAATTGCACTTTGTCGGTTTTTATCAAATCTTCATGTCTGGAAATATAACTTTAGAAATTTTTATCAGATTGGGTTCTGCTTACCCCTTATAAATTTTTCAATAAAAATAAATTTATTAGAGTTATAGTATTTTCAAAATCCAAAAAAAAACTAAAAAGAAAATTTTAAAACAAACAACACATAATATTAAAAACGTCAAGAGGAGAAAAAAATTGAATTTTAAAGCCCTACAAAATTATCAAAACAACTTTTCGAATTTTGTCGAAAAGTTAAAAATTCAAATTCTGATTGTACAAAAAATAATAAAGAATAAAAAATTCCATTTTGCCCTGAAAAGATCTTCAAAGTTGTTATTAATCAGTTTTTGATAGGATTCGCTGTTTTTGTTTTAGTCGTTAAAACTCTAATTAAAAATTAAGAAATTAAATATTTGGACAAAGGACACACGCTATGAAAAAAATAAGACAAAACTTGATTATCCAAAAAAGAGCTACAAATTTTTAATAATTATTTTTGATAGGATTTAATCGTAAACAAAAATTTTCATTTTAAAATTTATTTTTAAATAAACGACATAAGCTATAAAAAAATAGAACACAGTTGCTCTCCCAAAAATAGAGAAAACTCATTTAAATGTGTCATCAATAATTTTGATAAGACACGTAGTTTTTGCTTTAATCGCAAAAAAGAAGATTCAGAATAAAAAAATTAAATTTTATGAAAAATGACACAAGATACGAACTAAAATGAACAGACAAAAGTTTTTCACCCAAAAAATCTATACATTTTTAATTAATCATCTTCCGACAGGACGAGTAGATTTTATATTAATCATAAAAAGTAATATTAAAAATAAAAAGAATACATTTTTGGTAAAACGACACAAGACACGAAAAAAATTAAAAACAAAAGTCGTTAAACCAAAAAGTCTCTACAAGTTTGTTAGAAACTCTGATTATAAAATTATGTAAAAAATAAACAAATAAAGTGTTTGGAAAAAGGACACAAGATGCAATAACATTTTATATAACAAAATTTTTCACATAAATTATACCTGCATTGAATATAAACAAATTTAATTTATGCAAATACGATACAAGTTGAAATAACATTTTTAATAATAATTTTTATTTTAATAGAATGCGCATTTTTTTAATGATAAAAATAAGACAATGGAAATATTTTAGTTCCCCGACTAATGCATATTATAATAAAACAAATATTAAACTAATTATTAAAAATAACATTTGTACTTTATTCTGCAATATCTGAGCAAACAGCCCTAGATCGAGTAGAAAAGTTCACATTTTCGACGAAGTCAAGTGTGAAGCATGACATGCGTGTCGAGAATGTGTTCGTAAAAGCTGAAGGAGCTTTATCAAAAGAGAATTCACAATACCAAATGACAGTTGTCAATGCATTGACCTTCAATTAAAAAAAAAACAAATATTAACTATTTTGATAAAAATTCAGAAGTAAGGGAAATGAAAGAAATTTGGTGGAGAAAAAATAAGGAAAGGTGTGAGGGGAAATAAGAAGAAAAGAAGTATGTAAAGTGGGTGTGGACGGAGTGTAAATTAGTAGCAGATAAGAAAAAAAAGTGATGGGAAATAATGGAATGAGAAGTAGGTAAGTAAGGTTAAATAAGAGTAAGTGAGAAGAGGGCAAACGGGAGAAATTTAGGAGAGTAATTGAAGGGAAAGCAGGGAAAATAATAAAGGGGAAAAAAGGAGAAATTGAGTGTATGTGAATGTAAGTGAGGGATAGTAGGGGAAATGATAAGAAATTTGGGTGAAGTGAGGGACAATTAGGAGATGAAAGTGAGGAAATATGAAGGGAAATAAGAAGAGAAGAAGTATATAAAATGAAGTAAAAGGAGGGTATATTAGTGGCACATGAGAAATGTAAATCATAGGAAATGATGAGAGGTAAAATAGGGAAATAAAAAGAGTAAAAGTATGTAAAGTGAAAGTGAAAGGACGGTATATTAGTGACAGATAAGAAATATAAATGATGGGAAATGATGGAATGAGGAGTATGGAGAGTAAGTGTAAATAAGAGTAAGTGATGCGAGGGGAACCGAGGGAAATTTAGGGCCATTATTGCAGGAAAAGTAGAAAATTAATGGAGAAGTCTAGAAGAGGTGAATATTAGTGATTGTAAGTGAGGGGTAGTAGAGGAAATTATAAGAAATTGGAATTTGGGTCAATTGAGAGGAAATTAGTGGAGGAAAAGTGAAGAAAGGTGAGGGAAATAACTACAGGGGAACAGGGTCAGTAGGTGAAGTGTTTGTCTCTAAGAAGAAGAAGTAGGGTGTTTTAGGGGAAATGAGAAGAGAGAAAGTATGCAAATTGGGACTGAAAGGAGAATACATTAGTGGCAGATAATAACGGTAAGTGATGGGAAATTATAGACGGAGAAGAAGGTGAAGTAACGGTAGTTAAGATTAAGTTTGAAGAGGGGAGCCGGGGTAAATCTAGGAAAATAATTGTTGGTAAGCAGGAAAATAATGAAGGGGATGTAGGAGAAGTGAGTGTAAGTTGTAGTGCATTAGGGAAAGTAGAGGAAATGATAAGAAATTCGGGTGAAGTAAGGGGCAAGTAGTGTACGGAAGATCTGAGTTAATGAGAAAAAGTAAGTACAAGGATAGCAGGAAAAGTAGGGAAAATATGTCTAGAGGAAATAGGAGTAGTGGGGGGTGTGAGGGAAAATAAAAAAAAGAAGTATGTGAAGTGGGAGTGAAAGGAGGGTAGATTAGTGGCAGATAAGAAGCATAATTGACATAAAATGATGGAAGGGGAAGTACGGCATGTAAGGGTTAGTAGAAGTAAGTGACGGGAGGAGAACCGAGGAAAATCTAGGGCCATCATTGCAGGAAAAGTAGGAAAAATAATGGCGAAGTCTAAAAGAGGTGAATATTAGTGATTGTAAGTGAGGGGTAGTAGAGGAAATTATAAGAAATTGGAATTTGGGTCCATTGAGAGGAAATTAGTGGAGGAAAAGTAAAGAAAGGTGAGGGAAATAACTACAGGGAAACAAGGTCAGTAGGTGAAGTGTTTGCCTTTAAGAAGAAGAAGAAGTAGGAGTTTTAGGGGAAATGAGAAGAGAAAAACTATGCAAATGGGGACTGAAAGGAGGATACATTAGCGGCAGATAATAACGGTAAGTGATGGGAAATTATAGACGGAGAATAAGGTGAAGTAACGGTAGGTAAGATTAAGTTTAAAGAGGGGAGCCGGGGTGAATCTAGGAAAATAATTGTTGGTAAGCAGCAAAATAATGAAGGGGATGCAGAAGAAGTAAGTGTAAGTTTGTGTGCATGAGGGATAGTAGGGGAAATAATCAAAAATTCGGGTGATGTGAGGGGAAATTAGTGTAGGGAAGATCTGAAGAAATGAGAGAAAATAAGTACAAGGATAGCAGAAAAATTGGGAAAATATGTGTAGAGGAAGTAGGAGTAGTAGGAGGTGTAAGGGGATATAAAAAGAGAAGAAGTATGTAAAGTGTGAGCGGAAGGAAGGGTACATTTGTACATAAGAGAAAGAAGTGACGGGACATGATGGAAGGGGAAGTAGGGCATGTAAGGGTAAGTAGAAGTAAGTGATGAGAGGGAAACCAAGGGAAATCTAGGACCATTATTGCAGGAAAAGTAGAAAAAATAATGGAGAAATCTAGAAGAGGTGGGTATTAAAGATTGTAAGTGAGGGCTGGTAGAGGAAATTAGAAGAAATTTAGGTCCATTGAGAGGAAATTAGTGGAGGAAAAGTGAAGAAAGGTGAGGGGAAATAACTATAGGGAACAGGGTCAGTAGGTGAAGTGTTAGTCGCTTAAGAAGAAGAAGGAGTAGGGTGTTTAAGGGGAAATAAGAATAGAAGAAGTATGCAAATTGGGAGTCAAATGAGGATACATTAGTGGCAGATAAGAACGTTAAGTGATAAGAAATGATAGACGGAAAAGTAGATAAAGTAACAGTAAGTGAGATTAGGTTTAAAGAGGGGAGCTGGGGTGTATTTAGGAAAATAATTGTTAGTAAGCAGGGAAAATAATGAAGGGGATGTAGGAGAAGTGAGTGTAAGTTGGTGTGCATAAGGGATAGTAGAGAAAATGATAAGAATTTCAAGTGAAGTAAGGGGAAATTAGTTAAGGGAACATCTGAGAAAACGAGAGAAAGTAAATACAAGGATAGCAGGAAAAGTTGGGAAAATATGTTTAGAGGAAGTAGGAGTAGTAGTGGGTGTGAGGGGAAATGAAAAAAGAAGAAGTATGTAAAATTACAGTGAAAGGAAGGTACATTAGTGGAAGATAAGAAAAAGAAGTGATGGGAAATGATGCAAGGGGAAGGAGGAAATGTAAGGTTAGGTGGGATTAAGTGAGGAGAGCCTACTGTGGGAAATCTAGGGGAATAATGTGAAGGAAAGTAGTAAAAATATAAGTGAGGGAAAGTAGGGGGAATGGTGTATAATTTGGGTGAGAAGAGAAGTGGAAGTAACGGCTTGGAAAGGGAATTAGGGGAAGGGTATTGTTAGCCCTGCCAGCGAATTAATTGACTTTTTTTTAACTTTAATAACTTTAAGATTTTTTAATAATTTTTGACACCCAATATTTTCGCATTAATGAAAAATAATCAATAAAAAGAGATGCACAAATTTTTTAAATAGGATTCTGTAAAAAAATATATATTTTTGAGATTTTTTTCTTAAAAGCGTATGCGATGTTTCATTCTGAGCCCACCCGTTTTAGAAAGGTGTGGAAATACGTGCTCGTCTCTTCGTAATTCCGAGTTGAAACGAGCACATGAGTCGAGGGACTGTCATAACTTATGTTAGTTATTAAGCTCAGCCGAGAGGTCATAAAGCGTTATGTTAGAGAATACATGCCACGAACGAAATTTCATGTTTGTGGAAAGAATTTGCCGTAAAACTACGGTTTTCCAGCGAGAAATACATTTTCACAAGAAAATTATTTTATACTTTTAAGTTAAAAATAAAGTGCAAAATAATGGAGATTCCAAAACCACACAGGGTTTTATCTATCGTTCTTTTTGTCTTTTGGTTTATTATTTAACTATATTTTTAGAAAATTCTATTACTTTGTTGAATGCCTTAATAACTTAGTTGAAACTGGTTTTGTCTTGATTCGGGGAGTTAACAATTCATCTCTGTAGTTAACAATTTATCTATTTTGTAAAAAAGTCCTTCTATTCTTGGTAGAAAGTGTGTTTTTTTAGTCGAAAATTCAACTACGTTCTGGGATCGAGGGCACGGTTGCCAGTGGAGCTTAAGACATTATTTAACAACTTATAAAATTATTCATTAGTATTTAACAAATTTAGATTTAGGCCATGCAGACAAAAAAATACTCAACTCTAAATTATTAATTACAATTTATCTAATAAAAACAATTACATATTTTTCAAACTTAACTTTATAAACTAAAAATTTAATTATACTGAGGATTTCACTATTCTACCAAAAATTTGTTCTTTTTTAGTTTAAAAAATTTTCTTTTGAACCGGATATTTATTGTTTTGTTTCTTAGGTAAAAATAATTTCTTTAATTGCAATTGTAAATCATCAAAAATATTCTTATTGTTATATTTTTTTAATATTTTAGAACACCCTCTAATATATTTTTGAACATTTTGGGACATTTTAAATTATTTTTAAATATTATGTAATATTCAACAGCACATCAAGCAAAATAAAAAAGGGGAAATAAGGTGAAAAATAATTTTTTTGGATATTTTTAAAAATTAGTAGTTAACTTTAATTTTACTTCACCTTTTCCTTAGACAAGTTTTGTACTTTAAGTATTCAAGCAAGAATCTTAATTTTTTTAATGTAACCAAATACATCAATTTTTAATGAAGAAAGGTCAATTTTCACAAAAAATTATATTCAATTATCTTTTTTATTTTAGAAAATTAATAAATAACAAAAAAAAATTTAAGGAAGTAGTTAAATTTTTTTCTGAATAGGACAATTTCTCACCTAAAAGATAAATTGTCTGCCAAAATAAAAATTTTTAACAATGTAAAAGGAAATTTTAACCAAATAGTTCAAGTTTTCCGTAAAAAAAATTAATTTTCAACCAAAAACGCTTATTCCAAAGATAGTTAAATTTTTCAGTGTAGAAACTCAGTAGCTAATCAGAAAGATACATTTTTTTAAAGGAAATATACATTTTTAGCAAAATGCACAATTTAAAAAAAATCGAATTTTCAACAAAAGAATAAAATCTCATGAATTTTCAACAAGAGAATAAAATTTAATGAATTTAAAACAAAAGAATAAGATTTCATGAATTTTCAACAAAAGTATAAAATTTCATGAATTTTCAACAAAAGAAAATAATTTCATTCATTTTTAAATTATAATTTGATTTTTAACTGCGTAACATAAATTTACAAATAAAATTTTACGAATTTATAACAAAATATATGGTATCTTTGCCCTAAAAATGGCGCTCTCTAACAACAACCAAAATTAATTATTTACCACAAAGGACGACATTTGAACAAAATACATGATTTTTTAACTGGAAAGGACTTTTTTACTTAAAATGAAGTATATTTTAAGGTATATTTTAAGGTAAAAACCATATTGTTAACCAATGAGAAAAACGAGTTTTCAACGAAATTGTTTAATCTTTCGCCCAAGTAGCTTATTCTGAATTAAACCGATCAATTTTCTATTAAAATTGACATTATTTTTAACAAAATCGTTTAACTTTTTATTTAAGATGATAAATTTATTTCACAAACTAGAAAAAATAATGTTTCAGTAAAAAATAAATTTCCACCAAAAGTAAGAATACTCTTTTAACAAAATAGTTTAATTTTTTCCCTAAGAAGGTCAATCTCTAACCAAAAAAATTAAGTGCCTACCAAAAAAGGACAAATTTTGAATACGTTAATATTCATCCAAGAAACACAAATCTTTACTGAAAATAAAGTTTATTTAAATGTTTATTTAAAGAACTTTTTTTAACGGAAGAAAAAACCTAATTTTAAACAACATAATTAAATTTTCAATAAAAGAAATATATATATATATATATATATATATATATATATCAATATTCAATATCGTACAAAAAAATTTTTTTTCATGAAATAGTTAACTTTTCAACAAAAATCGTAGACTTTC
>JAAAKG020140221.1:0-12160 GCA_010014905.2 Druon quercuslanigerum | reverse complement strand
CTGGGGATCATCTAATTTGAAGATACTCGGTAGGAATAATGAAATTAAAAAGAAGGTTTTTCTTTATAATACAACCTCCAGGGTTGAAATTTAGAGAAAAATTTGATTTTATAGCAGCCCTTCGGCAATAACAAAAAGTGGCTCACGATACCCCGGTCTCCCCTAATAATTGTTTAAACAAGTCAGACTAATTTCGCTAAAGACTTTCATTATTCCTGCACACGTTAACTAATTTTCCTGAATATTTTATTCACTCAATAAATTGATTCTGCACCTAAAAATTAAATTAATCCAACATTTCCTAATGACAGTTTTTGTAACAGACAGTTATCACGGATGACAATGAAGTTGTCATTTTGTCGTTATTACGGCTATCAGAATGGCAATCGCGTCTGGATTTTGAGACCGCTGATGGTTTATCAATTCCAAAAAAGAATATTTTTTAAGGTTCACGGAGAAAAAATTTCTAAGCATATTAAGTTTTTTCTTACAAAGTGCTAAATTTTCTGCAGAAAATAATTCATCATAATAAGCTATAGATTATTAATGTAAGGCAGACCTATGCACCAATTACTTGGAAACACTCTACTTATGTATTAAGGATTCTGTATTTGGAAAAGTTCTAAATATTACCATCTTTAGCCTGAATTTGTTAGAAAACTGCGATGTAAATGTTCAGAATGTAAAGATTCACATTATTACTGCAAATATTGACTGATTTTCATTAATCTTTTTTTCAGTTTCTTAAAATTATATAAATTAAATAATTTTGGCAATTGAAATTAAATTAATTAATGATTTCATTATATCAGTCTTTCTAAAAAGCTGAAATCTCATAAAAATTCCCGGCTTCATTCGTTCCGCGTCATTCATCACCCTGCGGGGATTCTGCTGACTCGAGTTTTACGAGGGTGAGCAGGCTCGCTGCGAACATGCATGCACAGGTATTATTGAGTGTCGCTGCTATTGTTCTCTATTTTGATTATTAAAAAAATATAAACATTTTATCGAAAACTCGGCGCTGCTTGATTTGAGATATGGTTATTTAGATGAGGTATGTCAAAAATTAGACAAAAATAATCAACCGTGCGGCCTCTAAATTCGGACGCGTTTGCCCTGCTAATAAAGGTCCTTAATAAAGGAAACGTTTGGACAAGTTTTTAGTAGTTAAACCAATTTCAGCATTAATTTCAAGCAGGATTGGATAGGTTTAGTCGTAAAACAGCCTGATCCAATTACATTCAATTTTTGGAATATTTTCCTACTACCTATAAGAAGGAAAATTAAAATTATCACCAGATCTTGCGCGTTTTGTTTTGGCGCTGCGTTGCTCCTGAACAGGGACGTGATAGCTGAGTACGCTGCTGATCGAAACGTCAAACTTTTTAGTTGAGTTTGAATGGTTCTTTCGTCCATCCGCTGATTAATGGTTAGTGAGCGTGCATCAAATCAGAGACAAGTTTTTAGATGGCTGAAGAAATGAAAGCTTGCATCAAGACAGTTATTATGATTCATTCGAATGAGACAAAGAAGTACATATCTGAATAAGAATTTTAAAAAAACCGGCAACTTACTTTCGATGCCACTGCAAAGGTCACTGCAGTCTTTCACGGTTGGGAAGTTATTTCTGTTCCCCTCGCACCCGGTGTAACTAAAGTGCTTGCAAGTTTTAGCCTCCTGATCGTAATAAAAGCGAATAATGTTGGCACTGCATTTCCCTTTGTCCTTAGGTTCAGTGCAGATTTCTAAAAACATTACCTATTTTTATTTCTCGCACGTCGGACTTAAATACGAACATAGGGTGTTTCCCACAGAGGATGCATGTTATTATTTTAGATTTGGCTTATTTTACCTTGGGCATCTTCTTTAGTGAAGTTGCAGCTGACTATGTTTGCTGTGCACGTCGCCTGCTGAACTTTACATTCTTCCAGGCTTTCATCGTCTTCCTCCGAGTCTTCTCCTACACCATTCCAAGTTTTTTCTATTCGACGGGAACGTAGTTTCATTCCTGGTCCACAACTTGAACTACATGGAGACCAATTAGACCAGTCGGAGAAGTGAGATTTTGGACATTTCTGCAAGAATTAAATATTAATATTATCGATGGAAACTGATTATTTAGCGACAGCGATGAGAGATAACTAGATGTTTTAACTAGTTCCTGTAACTGGTTACTTTTTTTTGCTAACGAAAATAGTAACGAATTGGTAACTAGTTACATTTTTTCAGTAATAGTAACTATAAAAATCGTTACTTTTTTAGTTACTTTAGAAATGTAGTTTACAAGAATTGTTTACAACAATCAACACATTTTATTGCTTTTGCAACGATTTTTTCATTTCTACTGAAGCAACGAAAGAAAAAGTCACATTGGTGAACTCTTTCCCAAAGTTAATAACTACTTTAATAACTTTAATAGCTTTAATGACTACATAGCTAAACTTTATATCATATTAAATCAATGCATAGGGATTCATAGAATACACAAAAAATTTGCTTATTGGCTCAATCATTTTTTGTAAATAAATTTAATAAAAAAATTGGCAAATGGTCTAATTAACGCTAAAAATGTTTTTTTTGTGTTGCTAAAACGGCTTCGTATTAATATAAGAACGAAGCTTAATCACAACACGAATTAAAAAGTTAACAGTAATCAATTTTTAAAGAGTTTCTGTGGCAAAGTATTTACATTTGAGATATTTTCATATTTTAGCTTTCTTTAATGCGCTGACTTGATACAGACATTCCTGAAAAATATACCTTTGATTATACATTGGTTAATATAATAGTTTATATATTTACAAACAATCAAGACAAACAAAAATTAAAAAATCAAAAAACAACCAAAATTAAATATGTTGGTAGTTCTATGCAAGAAACAATCGGCTATTAAATTAAAATATGTGGAATTAGACTGAATTTGTTATGAATGAATAATAATACTGCATTCTAAGACTTTAAAATTAATAACTGATTAATTGTTTCTAAAAATATTAAATAGTACATTTCCATTAATATTTGTGACTTACTTGGAGTATAAACTTAGTCTCAAGCTATTTAAATGGAAGGAGCAATTTTCTTTTATGCGAAAAATACTACATACATAAGATACATTATTTTTAGGAATCAATATCAGTAACAATTATATCGATAAAAAGAAATTAAAATCTGAAAAAACCTCATCTTCAACTATTTTTCCAGAAGAATTTTTTATAACAATGTAAATTTATTACTTTTTAAATACTTTTGTGATAAGCAGCCATTCGTTCAATAATTTGAAGCACATTTCGTGCTTAAACCATTATTTACTGCGGAAAAGGGCCGAAAATGCGAATTTGCTTACATAATTTGTTTATCGACATTTAAATTGTTGCACTTAGATAATAATTTTGAATGTTGAAGATTTTGGAATATATTAAAAAAGAATCTAAAATATTTTAAGATAATTTAGAAAAGATTCGAACGCAATTTAAACCATGAGAAGTTTTTTTAAAAATTAAAAAAATGCAGACTTTGGAAGATTTTGCAAAAAACAGCTTTTTGAAAATTTAAAAAAATTTAAAAATATTTTGCAACTTTTCGAATAATTTTCTAAACTTTTGAAAGTTGTAAAGCAACTTTTCAATTTTTCAAGATTTCAAATTTTAGAAAAAAATTCAGTAAGTTTAAGAGATATTACAAGTTTTTGAAAGATTCAAAAATAATTTAAAACTTGAACAGAATAAAAGATACTAGAACAAAATATCAATTTTTTAAACTTTCAAGATAATAAAAAAATTTTTGAAAGAACAAAAGTTTGAAGAGATAAGATTTTTTTCAAGGAAATTCAGATTTTTAAAGGATTAAAAAAATTCAAGAGCTTTTTAAGAATTTAAGAAAATTTCAAAATTTTTCCTAAAATTTTATAGATTTTTTTTTCGACATGGCTGAAATCTTCAAAACTTTTTTTTGAATTTTCTCAAGAATCTTAGGAAAATTCTATTAATGAAACCGTAAATACATATATACTGGTAAAATTTATATTGTTTTTCTCAAATGAGGCAGTATGTCTTGATGTCACAAAAATGGCCCGTACAAAGCTGATTGCGCATTGCATGTTTTAATAGTTTAGTTTTTTTATTTAAAAATTATTTGTACCTTCAAATTGAAAAACTAAGAGTGGTCCCAGTGGTCACGATATTTAAGAACGTAATTGAAACGTCCTAAAAACGTGTCTTGGACGTACAAGTTGAAAGACGTTATTTGAACGTTTTAAAACCTGTCCTAAGTCAGACCAAATAATGTTCTAAAAACATTTCATATTCGAAATACGTCTTTAAAACGTCTCTGGAACATTGTATGTTTATGGAACGTTATTTCGACTGACTTAGAACGTTTTTTAGCCGTTTTAATTATGTTCTTCAAAGCTTGTGCCTACTGGGGTATTACTGATGCTTATATTTTTTGAATATAAAAGTAACTGAAATAGTAACCAAGAAAAAGTTACATTTTCAAACCCTCACGATAACTTGTCTCTTTCGAAAAGTAACTTACCTGTTACTGCTAGTGACTTATAAGTTTACAGAAGTTCAAATCAATGTTAATCAGTGTTGACAAATTTGGAACGATTCAAATAACTTTAAACATCTTTCAACTGATATTCAAACGCTGATACAGTTTTTCCAGTTTCTACATCTTTCAAAAATTTCAAATGCTTTCCGACGGATTGGGAACGAGTTTGAAAATGTTTTTAATTGGGTTTGAAGATTTAAAATAAGCATAGACAAGTTTCACAAACTTTTGAGGCTCTGTGTTATCAGCACTTTAATGACTTACTGCGATGGAACTCTCGCTTCCATAAGCGTGGACTTTCTTATGAAAGCAGAAGTGGAATGATGACACGAGAAATGGCATACAGTGACTCTGTGGAATTTTGTTAGTCGAGTTAAAGCAATGTAGAAGTATTTCATTAATTACAATTCTAGCTCCGATACTGACTTAAAAATGATAAAAAGGGTGAAAGTACGTATATCTGAATTGAATCCATACGTATTTTTGTTGTATTCCAAATGGAGTAATAATAAGGATAACAGTGTGTCAGAAATTTGGTCACCATTTCTGAAGGAATTCGCTTCATTTGGAGTGGAGTATCTACGAGAGCTGCGAGAGGTTTTTGACAGGTGAGTTATTCTTAATTCGAATTTATAACCAACAAACCATGGGTAACAAACTTTTCGCAGCTCTCGCATATATTCCATTTAAAACAAAGCGAACCTTTTTACGATCCAGCGTAAATCCTCCCACTAACTATGTTCGAAAATTCGAGGTGTATTTTTCATTCGTGCACACAGTGTGGTTTGGTTTCCTTACTATTACAAGATGGTATGTCTCCAGGGGAAATTTGGTAAGATATCAAAGTTTTTAAAATACTTAGGCATGCGCAGTAGATCTTTACGCCTGCAAAATCAGTGCCGAAGTGATTTAGACCTGCTCAATAGATATCCAAGGTACTTACGCATGCGTAGTAATTAAGATTAAACTTCTCCATCTAGAATGTACTTTCACCTTTTTTTAAATTCACTTTAAACCGATTTTCCTCAAATAGTAACGACCACCTTTTATCATTTTCTGGCACCATTATGTTGAATGTAATAGTTAATGTGATATATGAGACTGAGGCGTATTAGTTCTTGCTATGTAAAATGAATTTGCTCTCTTCAGAGCAGTGAAGTGATTAAAAGAGGTGCCCCATACCTCTAACCATTCCTCGGTTACTTCCACTTCCTCTTCCAATTGCTCGCCTCCCTTATCCTCCTCCTCATCATTATCATCATAATTTTCAGGTGCAGTTTCATCAGTCTCGTTTTCTGGAGCTTCTATAACTGTGCTTACCTCCTCACAATTCTCGCCCTCGCACTCCTGACAAGGTTCGAGATCACATGGCTGTGTTTGCTGCAATTCTGGTGCTCTAGGCCCAATTCTGCAATATTTTGCCTGCTGTTTGTGTTTGTAGATGCGGGATCGAGTTTTTACTGCTGGCGCACAAGTTGCCGAACACTCACTCCAGGAACTCCATGGTTCCAGTTCACAATTCTTACGGTTTTCTGATGGTTCGCTTGGTAAGGACAAAAATGTATAATTGAAATTATTAAGATTTAAAAAAAAAATCAGACAAAATCCTATTTAATCCTATCTTATCTTCCACTCGCCTCCCCATCAGTACTCCTCCGCTCTATACTTTCACTCTCCCTACTCTCCCTCACTTCCACATCCCACCCGTACTTCCATCATGCTTAATTCTGCAACTTACCCACCTCTACTTATCCTCCCCTCTCATAATTTTTCTCTATTCCCCGTCCCTACCCTCTAACCCTCATTTCCCCTCCCGAGGAAAAAGTAAGACAGACCCTTGACCGAAACTGTAAAGGGTTCTGCCCGGGTCTATGGAAGCCTAAAAATGATTAAAACTTAAAATATTATCAAAATTATTAAATGCATAAAATAAAGAAAACCTCAGACTAGAGGCTGTTGGAGCGGGATGCATGAAAATTGCGAAATCTCTGAAGTACTCAAAACTGACCAACAACTTATGAGAATTCGGTTCTGAGATTTTAAAACTGCACTTCGAACATTTTCTGGAAACCAGCAGGGGTTTCGCGGTGTTGGTGAGTTTCGAATAATTCACAGATATAGACCTTTGTGTGTACATTGCCTTTAAGTGATTAGATCCTATATGCAGGGATCACATTCCTTCCCTACCTACTATCTAGCGAAAACACTGCCAAGGGAACGGGCTTGGAAAAACTGTTCGCCGCTTCATAAGGCTACGCGTATTAACGCCCTCAATATGAAGCTTGATCGAACCAAGAAGATCCGGGCGCCTTAAAAAAGGAAGAATCTCAGCCACTTACATGCACAAAAAAGGACATGCAAGTGTTAACAGCGGGGTCCTCGTGTAGGTTGATTCTTCTAGTGCCTCCTCACCTATTCCGCAGCCAATGGAACAGGCAAAGGATCACATTCCTTTCCCCGTTTTCCCCTTTTTCACTGTAAGTGCCGTAAAATTCTTAGTTTGAGTGACCACCACACACCCCGCACAGCTTCTTTCACTCCTTCCTGCAATTTGTGAATTACGCGAGAAATTCTCAGAAATTAGGAAATGCACTCAAGAATTATAAGAGCCATTATTAGTTTTACATCTACAAAATATCAGCCGAAACCCTTTCTCTAGCTGCTTATGGGAACAGAAATGAAACCACTGAGCCCAATTGTAGACTGGCTAATTGAAAAGTGCGTCTGCAACGAAGCAGCAGTCCACCAACGCTGCTGTCGATGGCCTCGATTGACTACCGGGTACTAGGTTCACATTTCATCTGAAAATGATCTTGTGGCAATGAACAGCATCATCTTTTAGAAGGGCGTATTTCAAGGTGACACGACACCATGAACCCTCTGCACTTTTGCATCATACTTCTGTCCCTATTTCTCGCATTGCACAATTCTCGTGGGTATCTCTGCGGTCAAACTAATTATCGCGAGCATAAGGTCGATAATTTATTTTACGTTGGTGACCTGCAGATCTATGCTTAAATTTCAATCCAGCTTCAGAATGCTTGAAGTGTCTTCGAGGGATACATAAGAGAGATATAGTATGGACTTTGGATTGGCCACTTGTACCAAGGTTCATCTGCATCGAGAACGGATTGTGGATATGAATATCATTAGACATTTTGCCTCTACTCGTTTGGGGTGGTTCCATGGACGAAGCACGGGCTAAAGACCCTCGACATTCTCATGGATAAGAACATGCATATGCAGAAGAGCTTACATATTAATCCGTCTGTTCCTCGATTGCACATGCTAAATCTCCAACGTCTTCATAACCGAATTATTCTGTGTACAGCTTCTACCACTGCAAATGGAAAAGATCCTCTCCTAAAAATGGTCAGGAAACACTATCTGATTGGTAAAGAAACGTTTCTTCACAAAGCTGTGGAACAGGCGGCAGAGACCCTTGGCCTGAATCTTAACCTCAGAAATATGAAACGTGCATTACTTAATTTATATGCCTCATACTTTTAATAGTCTAAGTAAAGAAAGCACTGGTTAGAAACTTCCAACAGCAGGTCCTTTATACGAAAATGCACGGCAACTTTCACAGAAATATATAGAAGATCAGTCCTTGTCGAAGAAGATAATGTTTGCTTTTCTCAAATCATCCAGACCTGATTCACACACAGAGGGTTTGATTTTTGCGTGCCAGGGCGTTGTCATTTCTAGCTTAGTGTACAGTAGCCGTATTAAGGTCAAGAAGTTCCCATCAATAGGTGCAGAGGGTATTATGCATACGTTGAGTACACACAAAATGCGGTCCTCAAAATACTGTACTACCACCTTTATCGCTCTTGCGTTGTTGGCAGCTAACTTGCCCTGTCGAGCATTTTGATGCAAATAGAGCAAATTGTTCAGAACGAGAAGTGCTGAATATTCTGGAACTACAAGTAACGAACAGCAGTATCGAGACAGCTATCGAGACCTTAGAAGGGAGGTGCGGCGACCAAGCCAAGAATATTCGGTTAAAATAATTGTACTTGTAATGGGTGGAGGCTCTTGCAGGTCAGAAGCAAGTAAGGACAAAAATATAAAGTTTGAAGAGAAATTTTTAATTACACTCATTAAGTACACAAAGACTCCTATTTATGTATTTCTAGTTTAAGTTATTCCGTGAATTGATGCCTCGACAGTTTCGTGAGAGAAGAGCCCGCGGGGGCGAGAGGCTTGCTCAGCCATGCGTAACCACCAGTAGCGTAGAGACAAACAGGCAGTCCGCGGGTACTCACGTGCGTCTGGTGCGTAATATTATTTATTCTATGTGGAAAGGGTTCACGCGGTCCTCGATATTTATGTTCGGAGCGAGCGAATGTTGTTTTCGCTTATAGGCTATTTATTAGAGTTATAAAAAGGAATTAAACATTCTGTCCGCAATTTTAAATATTGCTGTCTGATTTCTTGCATACGTCATCTAAGTATTAATCCCTCGGCTTCGGCGAAGCCGGTTTTTGGATAAAATGTTTATATTTCGTTTAATAATCAAATGGAAAAGAACAATAGAGAAAACTTGCAGTGACGCTCAGTGTAGCCGTATGAGGATTTTCAAGCACTCTCCATCGCCGCTCGTAAAACTCACGAGCCAGATTCCCTGGAACGCATTGAATTGCTCGTAAATAATGACCCTTTAATTTTTGTAAGATGCAGACTAGTTACAAAAACTGAAAGCAGGAAGGTGTAGCTTGATTCAATTTTTATGAGCAGAATTAGTTTATTGACATAATTTGAAGAAATTAAAACAAAGATTCATGAAAATCAGTTAATATTGGCAGTAATCATGGAAACATTAAGCTGTATACAATCATCTTCGAATAATAAGCCTTCATAAATTAATTATCAGTTTTCTCGTTAAGCTTGTGAGAAAATCGTACTAAAGCAGTTAGTAAACGACTTTTTTTGATAAATTTATCATTTTCATTTTGTGCACTTGAATTTCAAATAATGAACATTGAGATAAGATGAAGATGTTGATATTTGATTCAACCCAAAAATGAGGTTAATGATGAAAGTGGTAAAAAACCTTTATCCATATATAAACGGACGGGCAGAAATTCCCGGAATTGCGCACTTCTCGAATGCCCCTAAAAACTGCAACCATGCGTTTTAGATTAGTGTAGAACGTTTTACCCGAAATGGTAAGCAGTATAGATGGTTAAAATTTTTATGATCAGCGTGCGGAAACCAGAAGCAATAAAATAGTACAGGATGGAATGCTTAAAGATGCGGGTGATGATCAAAGGAGCGCGAGCTACCTGGGATCCTTCCTCTTCCAGTGGGATCCTTTCCCCTCACACCTCTCTCAGCGAGCTTAGTCGTCGAGTTTTCCGGGGCACAGGACCTATTGTCGCTAATGACCCTAAATCACCTCCGATTAACGTTCCAATTTATTCATTCAATTTAAAAAGGTTTTGAAAGATTTATAAAATTGCCAAATAAGTATCTGGAAGCTTTTAAGGTATGAACAAACTTTGATGTGTTCAGTTTATTTGAAGACTTATTCCAAATCATTGGAATACTTGTACTCAAGGACTTTCCATATCTTGTATTGGTGGAATATAATTTTTGTCTGTCGATGAGAAATCACATACTCCTGGACTCCTGACAGCCCACAGAGTTTCAAAAATGACTTTTAAATAACTTCCATCAGTTATTTTTAAATTTTGAGTGAATAAATGGGAACGGTAACCGGAGGTGATTTAGGGTCATTATGTTTGTGTGGGGCAAGAGTCCCACTGGAAGGGGAAGGATCCCAGGTAGCTCGCGCTCCTTTGGGATGCATCCAGAAATGTAAAATCAACAATGCGAATACATGGAAAACCATCCAAAATACGTCTTTCAAATATGTATTTACTTCACAGCGATTCAAACTGGTAGGAAGTACAATTTATCGCAGCCAACATAGGTCATTATGTATTTATTAGATCATATGCTTTCAATTGCAATAACATTATTGAGCTATAAATAAAGAAGCAAGCTACATAGAAAAAAGTTCCTGTCAATCGAAAGGTATTCTAAATTTTAATGAATTAAAGAATTTATTGTTAATTAATTAACAATTCATAATGATAATTTATTTATTTATTAATTATTAATTAGTTATGTACCTAATTAATGAATTAATCAAACTTTAATGAATTACAATAAAGAACACGTTTTTCGCTTAATGAAATTATAAATATGACGTCCAATTTTTAGTTTAAAATGCTGAAATTAATTAATAAATAATAATTAATTAATCTTTCATAATTCAACATAAATTGTTGCTTGTGAATCTATGAAAATTTTTATTCAGTTGAAATAATTTGTTTATGTTGAACTTGATGATTCTAGCATTTCTTGCCTTCTTTCGTAGCAATTCGGAAAATTATAAAAATAAAATGTAGGAACTGGCAACATTGTATTTTAAGAAATTAAAACTGTATTTTCTAAAAAAGAGGACTGATTATATTTTTTGTCAACTTGTAGATTTTCATCCTAATGAGAAGGTACTGATTGAGTTTATGTCAATTTTTATGAAATTTTCTGTCTCTCTGTAGCCTCTAGTATCAATTAGGCACCAAATCTTTCGAAAGATCGATAAGATTGGATTCTGCACTGGCACACGTTTGTAAGGCCTAAAAATCTGCCGGCTGCGCGGGCACATTCTCATCGCGCGCTGCGCGCGCAGCTCGCGAGTTTGAGCGCGCCTATGGCGCGCGTATGTTGAATCTCGCGCTTCGCGCTCGGATATTTATACTTTGTGCCCGGAATGTTTTCCCAATTATGGATTTTATTAATTATGCAGAATTGATTGATACTTTGTCAAAAACCTCTTAAAAATACCATATTTGTATGTATCTTTAATACCTTTATATTATAAATTATGCAAGAAATTCGGTTTAAATACTAAATTTCTCAAAGCTCTGTAGGCATTATACTTCGGTCCGGGACTGCTTATTTGGATGGCTAAAAATAAAACACAAACGTCATATTATTTTGCATTCATCTGTATTCGCAGTTACCCTTGAAAAAGTAACATTTGTATATAACAAATTTATATCTCTTATTTAAGTGAACCACTTGAGTCTATCAATTCGTTTTCGTACTTTTTGTCGTTTTCCACAAACTTTTAATTTTAATTTTCAATGCCATTTTTATGATTAAAACCAAAAATACGTTTCCTGTCAAAACGTAATACATAAAAAATTTGTAGATGTTTTAGGTTCACAATTTTTGTTGATTCATCTTTTTTCGTATCTTGCATAGTTTGATCACAAAATTGAATTTTTTATTTTTTTTCGTGTAATCAAAATTTCGATTTTCCCAGAAAATCCATAAAAATTTTATGATAATATTGTAGGGCTTTTAAAAAGAAATGTTTTTTTTCTCTTGAATTTTTGTCATCTTGTGCGTTGTTCGGCTGAAAATTTCGATTTTCGATTGATCTTTTGGAAAAAGTCATTAGGATAAATTATTCGTCTTTGCTAATTCTATTAATATCCGTACATAGAATTTTCAAATTCAGAAAAAAGTGGTCTCAAAAATTTTCAAAATGTGTTCACTTTTTGAATTTTTATCGAAAACGGCTGGTTAA
>JAAAKG020140220.1:0-12160 GCA_010014905.2 Druon quercuslanigerum | reverse complement strand
TTCCTTTTGTACAGGACACTGGCTTTGGGCTCTGTGACATGGCTGTCACAGAGCGCAAAGTGCAAAGTATTTCAAACGCCCTGTCGGATTTCCTCCCAAACTATCGGCTCAGTGCCGCAAGATCACAATGAAGGCGGTAGCGAAATCTGAACTGTATCGTGCTGCACAGTATACTACTCTTAACTGATTAATCACAAACTTTTTTTCATTTCAATTTGAATCACCTGAAGAATTAGACAGTATTTCCACATGTCAAACCTTTCAAGTCAATTTAGAAATGAGCATATATGGGAATTTAGAGTCTTCTGACTCTCCGTGCGTACATTTCGCCTACATCTAGATGTATTTTTTCCAGATGTAGATTTTCGTAAAATTCTATACAAAAGGTATAATTGCTCATAAAGGTTTCTAGAAATTCGTAACTTTCTGTAAAATACTATAAAAACATAAGATTACGTCTTTTTGTAGAATTTGATCATTATTTTTCATACAAAATTATCAACTTAAAAATTATTCATTAAAAATCTTTTAGATGACTATAACATTAATAAACCTTTTCTCCCAAAAAATGTTTAAAGTTATTCAAAATATTGTGCTAGTTTATCAAATATTACAGGGCAAAATATCTTCCTGAACATACGGTAACCCTTAAAGAATTTTTAGACAATTTAGCTACTCTACGTGAAAAATGAAACGTTACTTCTGGAACGATTCCCTACATTTAATAGAAATCACTCAACTCCCCAATTTATAGGAAATATCCTAAACTTTTCGTATAAATTACCCTAAGTTTAAGGAAATTTCCCCAAAAAGTTTAGGTATTATCTAATTTCCGAAATTGTAGTGAATTTTCCTCATTTTTTTAGTGAATTATAAGAACTTGTAGGAAAATTTCCCAAAAATCTTGGGGAAAATGATTTTCTCCAACCTCATATAGCATACTATCGACGTATCATACTTTTTAACATACATTTTGAAACCATGTATGCGTAATGTACTATTTCTTCTAATACGTACTTGAGTAATCAGAACTTATGTGACAGTCCGTTGTAATATTTTCTGGGTGGAGGGTCGAAGAAAAGGATGATTAGGGCAAATAATGGAGAGAGGCAGAAGAAATGAGGTAGTAGAAGTGGAAAGCAATGAGAAGAAAGGGGTGAGACTTACAATGTGTAAGTATTAATAGGCTGTGAAGCCCTTTTTGTAGGCGCATGTTGCTTACTTTCACTAATTTTAATTCGTTTAGAAACTTAGGGGCAGTCCATATACCCCCCCTCTACCCACATGGACTTATTTCATGTTTGATGAAAATATGGATATTATTTGTTTGCAAATGCTACGAAGCCAAAAGTAGCTGCGGATTGGCTTAAAATTCGTTTTTTCCTGAAGTCTGGTTAACCAATAGATTCAAACAAATCCTAATAATGAAACTTGTATTTCATTTTTATGTTTTGGTTATCTAGTTCCATATTGTGCCACCCTTTAATGAAATTTTAACATGTGAAAATATTTTTTAATTGAAAATGAAAAAATGTGGGTCAATTTTTTAATTTCTAATACAATTTTCACCCTAAAAACTTACATTTCGTCTCAAAATACTCAAACGTTACCTTACTGTTTCTTTTTTTTTATACAAATATTTTTAGCAAGCAGTAAAAATCAAATAAATGGGTTTTTTTATTATCACTGTAATAAATATGTGAATATTACAATACATTTTATATTAATAAGTGAAATTTGAATTTAGATTATGTGGGTTTGGTCAATCAGGCCATGACTTGCTACTTGAACAGTTTGCTACAAGCCTTATACATGACTCCAGAGTTTAGAAATGCTTTATACAATTGGGAGTACGTTGGTGGCTCAGAGAAGGAAGAAGCAATGAGTATCCCTTACCAACTGCAGAAACTATTCCTCAATTTACAGGTCAGTTAAAAATTCAAGCAGATTTCGATTAATTATTACAAGTTGAATTAGCTTAATAACTCGTAAATGATTTTTAAGAACCATGGCATTTTGTTATGGGTAACTCGGCCCAACGCGTGCAGATTAAAAATATATTTAGGCGACCTCCTCAAACTTTTAACACGAGAAATACAGCCTTCCCAATTCGTAAAATAGCTTTTTTAATCTTAGGAAGCAAACATTTCCCTTCTGGCTAGATTTTTGTAAAACTTGATATGCATGAGTTTTTTTGGCGGCTAATCATGAACTCAAAATCAGAATTTCAAAACTCAGCCATTGAGATGGTGAATTGATTCTAGCATCCACATTTTATATAAAATTATGTTTTACTGCACGCTCTGGGCAAAAAAATACCATTGTTCTTGTACACTAACCTGTCTTCTAAAGAATATATTTTTTCTAAGCAATATAACAAGATTTCTAGATGCAGTTATCAGAAGGCTTATCTATTTCAAGTCCCCCATACTGAGATATTTCAAATTGCGTAGTTCTGTCACCTACCATGGTCACTGCACGGTCTCGCCCGCGTCATTGTTTAACCAATTAAAAAGACGCCTGAAGAGCGTGAAGCCCTCGTTGGTTTGAATTGAGTATTTCAGCACGACGTCATAGGAATGCATACGAATTTTTGGAGTGAATATTACAAACGTAAAAGTTTACTATAAATATACCAATAGTAATATTTGTCAAGCATAGAATGTATTTTCTCAATCATGTTCTATCCTTTTTGCGATTGACGACCTTTCAGTTTCACGAAATACAACTAAATATCCCAAATTTGAGGTTAGTGTATCAGATCGATTTGATCAGAATCAGGTACTCGAACCCAAAATTTTTGATGTTTTATTGTATTTCGTGAAACTGCAATATTTTGAACCTTAAAAAAGGATGAAACAGAATTACTATTCAGGCCGTTATAAATTACTTTTACGTTTGGATTATTTTCTCCAAAAAGGTGTATGTGCAGTCCCATGTCAAGATGTGCAAAATATACTAACCTCCCTAAAAGGTCCACCTACCATATTACGATTGTGAAACCAGTGATGGGGGGGGGGGGGGTCGCTCAGCGCCAACAAAAAGAGAATCCGTAAAAATTGGGCTGATAAACGCGCCACCTTGGCGGACCGACCTGGAGTTACTTCGTATGTCCACACGGAGAGAAAGTAACTATACTGAGCATTTGGGAAACTCTTGAGTTTTTAGAACGTGTAAAAACAGAAGTATCGAATGCACAAGCTCAAGTATTATGTACCAGTCGATTTTCACATGCTGTGTATACTGTCTTAAGTACGTGAAAATAGTATCCAATCGTTCAAAGTAAACAATCGTCGTGCGTGGAGCACGTGGCGTTATTCACACATCGAACGCTCGAGCTTCACGTGCTGAGAACGTGGGGGTTTCATGGATTCAGAAACTGACGTCACGCCTTGATCTGTATCTAATAAAAAATGAATGTATAATGCATTGTATTTTCTATTATATACATAAAAAATATAATTGATAATTCATAATATATGATTACGTAATATTAAGTTTTGTACAATATATTCATATACCAAATTTCACGAAATACATATTGATTTTTGTAATTAATTCAACATCATCATTTTTTATCTGGATAATTCTACGTTATTCATTTTTAATGAAATTTTTTAAAAAATTTGTAAAGATTAAGATTGAATTTAGTCAGTTACCCTATAAATTACAATCGATCGACGGTCCCGTGTATGGTTTCTCGGGCATGCGCAGAAGGATCCTCGCCTCGTATAAAGCCGCTCACGTTCTGCGCGCGTGAGGCCCAAAAATTCGACACATGTCGACTCTCTAGCATTCAAAACTATATCCATCGATAATAAGAACGTGTAGGTTCAGTGATTGAAATGTGAATATCACATTCTTCGTCTATGAATTTGTGCGTGTTTTCCCCACGTGTATTCAGAGTTTTTATCACCTGAATTCACACTTTGTGCATTTGATTAAGTTCAAATATCCAACATGTGATTGGTCCCGCGTACTAAATGCAGGTAATTTGTCTCCGTGTAAAGTGCTTATCTCTTTGAGGCTACAAGGAAAGGCCATCTATCGATCCATCCATCCATCCATCCATCCAGCCACATGCAAACCTAAATCCATCTACAACTTCTCTAAATAAAATAACATAACCTAGAAGTGTAGCTCTAAGAAAGCACTTAGAGTGGACTGTTGTTACCTACGACGCTCGCCTCCACCATTTAAGTATGACAGCGGTAAAAGACGAACTCCAGAATACACCATGCTCCTGATTTTATGTCTAGAGCATCATCGCAAAAATTTCAAATATCATATTAAACTAACTTATAACATCATCATTTAATCAGTCATTTAGCTTAGTCCGCGGATATGGTGAAAAATCCGGTTCACACGAGAACAAGTTTTAAAAAATTCTAATTAAAAATTCATAGGCTGAAAAACGAACTTCTAAATAATGTTCAGGATATTCTACACCATAGTTGAAGGTGAATACTAAAAATAGAGACTTTATTTTCTCTTCTTGTATCTCTGGTAGAATTTTGTTCAATTTAACCACAAATAGCTGTACCCCTCTTCCTAACGAAAGCTTCTTTGTTCTGACCGCTTTTAACTTCGTATTGAAATCCTCTCGAAGATAATGTGCCTATAATAATATTTTTCTACATAAACAATTAACCACGTAGTATTTGGAACATATCAAAATGTTTTTACCTTTTTGTGGCAGGATAGTAATTGCTTGCAGTTGCTTAAAACCGTGTCCAGGTCATCTTTAATTTTGTTACATTTTATAGAACGTTTTAACCTGCAATTATCTATCGTAACTGTTGTTTGTTCAATTTCATTGATGTCATCAGGGCGATTATCATTTTGATCAGATTTTCCGCTGTATATTGCATTCCACTTTTTAATTAAATGCATTTGAGCGTATACAAATCATTAGTATAATCAAGTTCCCTCTACCACTTAAATTTGCAGCAACCAAGTGCTATCGGGGGTTTAATGTAAATTCTTCGAACGAGCCTAGCCTTCAAGAATTTTCATATGACTAGGAAATCTCAGTAGTGGGTCGTCCATATATTACGATTTTTAGACCCTCATATCCTTCTTGTGACGATATCATGAAAATTATCGTTAAAAGATGATATAAAATCATTTCTTAGAAAAATTCATATTGAAACAAGTTAGAATATTTCGAAATTTTAATAAAAAAATTATTTTTTTGAGTGTGATTACTGTAACACTTATTTAACATATTTTTTAAGTGGCCCAAGATCAAAGTGAAAGACGTCGGGGCGCGGCCCTAATTCTAAAATTAAATTGCCTTATTTTCCTCTGTAAAGACTTGAATTACACCTTTGCTAGATAGTTAGGGCTTACTTTTATTTTCAATTAAGTGTGTCTTCGAACTGAAAAATTAGCAGAGCATTCGAAAAATATCATTTGGCACAAAAGGTATTGAAATTTGTCCATTTTGCAATCCGAAAAGATACTGAATTTTAGATAGGAATTGACATTTTATGTTATCCTAATGTTTAGCCCATGAGTAACAGTGTTCGCTATACCCGAATTTGAAAACGGAAAATTACAAACATTTCATATTTCTTAAAATGTAACTGTTGTCTACCACAGGGGTGTCTTCCTGCAACGCATTAGACGCTAGAAAAACGATCCTATGTGACCTACATTATTTCTATTACCAGTCACATGAGTGCCTTGACACCCCCTCCATGTGACGTTGAAAAGGTCTTTTCAGTTTTAGTTTTTTGGGAAGGTTTAGCCCCTTTGCTTTTTCCCCAGTGTAATCGGGCAGTTTGTCCCTTTAGTTTCTTGCGGCAGTTTAGTCTTTCTGTTTGGCGACTTATTTTTTAGTTAAATGGAGCAGACTGCCCAATAAGTTTTTTGCGCCAATTTCTCCTTTTTACTTATATTAAACATAGAGCATAGTTTGATGGGTCTTTTTTTTAGGACAGTTTTTACATTCTGTTTTTATTAATCTTATGGAGTTTTTTAAAAATATAATCGTGAAGTTTGGGCCCTTTTTTGTTAATAAAGTCAGGCAGTTTGACATGCTAGTTTTTTAGATCAGTGTAGCCTTTCTTTTTTTCTTATTGTCTTGGAGCAGTTTAACCCTTTTGGTATTTTGGTCTTTTAAGACGAAAAAACAACCCTGTGTTTGTTCACAAAAATAACGTAGGTTAAATAACGTCCCCTTTTCAACGTCTCATGTGCGGCGGGAAGGGATCCTTGCGACTGGTCACAGAAAAAAAGTACTTCACATATCATCTCTCTTTTAGCGTCCCATAAGGGTGAAGAGGCACCGCTTTAAATCATTATCAAAATAATGTAGAGCACAGAGATTTCACATTCCAACTTCTTATCGGTAACGGAAAGGCACCTCTGTGACTTATCATAGACATAATCTAGATCACGGAAGTTCCCCTTTCGAGCGTCTCGTCATAGGCCGAAACGCTCCCCCTGTGATTGGTCACAAATGTAATGTAGATCACGTAGGCTCTCCTTTGCAACGTCTTTTAACGTTTCATGTGGGTCAGTAAGGCACCCCTGGTACTGGTGGCAGAAATAATGTATGCCACACAGGTTTCCCTTTCCAATATCTTATCGACTGCGGAAGTAATCATAGAAATAATGTAGACTACGTAGGTTTTTTTTAACGTCCTTCGGGGGTCGGGAACGGACCCCTGTGAACGGTGTCACAAGAGGGTAGGTCCAATAAGTTCACCTTTCCAACATGAAAAGGGAAGGGCGAGGCCCTTTTATTCTCCTTTCCGACGTTAAATGCTGCGGTGCAGGAAAGCGTCTCTGTGATGGCTAACAGTAATACTTTAAGAAATAGGATATGTTTATGAGTTTTTATTTTGAACTTTGAATATCCCGAAAATGCATAGGCTCCAAATTATTACAACATAAAATGTGCATTTTGATGAGATCTACAACTTTCATCTGAAATATTATTCTAAATTTCAATTATGTATGAAGTAAATGAAAAAACAATGATTTCATATGTTTTTTTATGGGTTTCGTATAAAAATCAAATTTGTGCCAATTTTCACTATCATATTCATAATTAGCGTGTCAAAAGACATACGTGGTTTTTGGTCAATTTTTTTTTAATATGCAGGTTAAGGCAGCCGTGGAAATTGATAAAATGTTGAAACAAAAGAAATTAAAACCACGAATTTCAAAATAATAGTGTTGATTTATTCATCATAAAAGTCTCAAACATAAAAAAAAGGAAAAAAGAGCAAAAATATATTAATTTTACTTTGCGTCATGTTGGTACACTTCAAACCTGTTTTTTCAATATTTAACCCGTCGAAGGCATTACAACTTTGTTCATTCATAACGCTACAATACCTGAGGCATGAAAAATATATTTTGCAGTCTACTTAAGTATACGGAAATTTTAGGCAGTCTGTTGTGCAACAACTGCGCACTCTGCACACAGTCCTGACCTGTGGTCATCACAAATGTGTCTAAAACCATTGGGACACTTTATGCCTGTGCACCCAGCAGCAGGGACTTCGCAGAAGTGGCACCGGGCACATGATATTTCTAAAATTTCCTGAAATGTATGCGGAGCTGGTTCGTCGATGTTAAAAATTTTGCGATGATTTTTTAATTTCCTTGCGCATAGTTTGCTGCTGTAAGCGACGCTGGATATGAGGCTCCAAAAGAGCGAACTAGATTTTTTATAAATTTCGAAAGCGAAAGTTGTACATTATCGGAGATCACTTAGCCATTCTGTAAAAAAGTATTTATTTGTATTGTGTATTTGTGTTATGATAGAATCTATCCTTTTCGATTTTTCATTATTCTATAATTTCATTAAAATAGCATTTCTCAACGAAAGGGTAAACTTACATACATACCTTTGCAAGAAATGTTTATAGTGTTTAAAATATAAATGAGTAATTGTTTAGGTAAACTATGCTTACATATACACAAAATGGAACTCCTACACTCAGAACAACACTTTTATAAAATCTTTCTCGGGCGCGAAATTACCGCACGTTATAGGTGCGCAAGCACGAATTCGCACCAACCCGAAATTTGTATGCAAATTCTTGGAAAAAGGGCGCATCTACCCGTCAGTCTCTAGCTATTCGAAGCAGTAGAGGTCAATATTGAAATTTTCTTCGGTGCGAATTCGCAACAGTGTGCCTTCTACTGGTTAAGGCAAATTATTAAAGGGTATCAAGATAGTCACGTCTCCAGAATGAATGTTCTTATTTGTAGAATCTGACGGATATACAATGCAACTTTGCTTAGCTCGCGTGGAGTTTAAACGACTCATCTACTATTGGCGCGGTTTCTGAGTGACCTAAAATTGATATTCTTGAGTCAGAATAGGAGGACAATCAGCCAGCAAATGATAAAGGTCCTCTGTCACTCACAGGTTACATATAGGACAGAGTCTAGCAGGTTCATAAGTAAATTTATATTCTTCAAAACGTATACAACCCCTGATAGAGCCTAGAAGTTTAAGTTGAACAAAAACAGAAGTTATATAAAAAGGTAATCGAAGATGCACATAAGACTGAAAGTCCGGATAGAATTTTAAAAGTGGTTAAACTTGGAGACTATTCGAATGGAGACATCTTTCATAGGTTGAACGCCAGAGATAATCAGAAATGTTATTTAGAAAAACATCCATATTTTCAACGAGCAACGCGGAATCCAAGTCAAGCCACATTGGCTCCGAGTTACTTAGAGTGAACATATTTTCAAGCTGGGGAACCCAGTTATACTTTGGGTTGCAATCAGGCTTTAGAGACATTGCCTTCAATTTAAGAACACAAATTTTAGGATACCTATAATCAGGCATACCCAGCAACATGGACAACCATCTTAGCGCTGACTTAAATATATCATAACCTTACTGTAATATACCTGTCTCTAAGCATTGGAAATCCCATACACGCCCGGCGCTTTGTTACATTTATATTTCAATAAGGAGGCTTTCATTTCATCAATAGAGATGTAAATAAAGGGTGCTTGTTTACAATCATGTGTATGAATATGGGAGCATAAATCGTATAAAGAGAAAATAGATGGTTTTTCCATGCATGAATGCTTACATTGTTGGTCGAAGGAGACCGCAATCTGAATCTATTGACCGCTGCCCAAAAATCCTTAGGATTATTACAAACTCTTAGTGAATTTAGCAGTGCATATTCGTATTGCCTCTTCTTGGACTTACGTAACTCCAGGAAAGATCTTTTTATTTCTAGATATTTTTCGGCGTATTACTCTACATTCTTTATCATCCCTTATCATTTAACACTCATACCCTGAAATCTAAGAAAAGTATAGTTTCTGGAAAATCTTTAGGAAATCTCCCATTTATCTCCCACGCTCGATAATTTTAACAAGAACCACCCCCCTTACGTTGACCTCAGAGTCCAATGATCTTCGCTTATACAGTGCTGCAGAATTTTTGGGAAGGAACAACCCTTCCGGGTCATTCAGGTTGCCGATACGAGCATTAACTTCGCCTCCTAAAAATATTGGCAAATCTGGATAACCCGATAAATCCCTGAAAAAGACCCTTCAAAAGTCTGCTCGAACAGCTTAGCATCTATAGATGGTTTGAAATAAACATTATCTACATTAAATTGAAATGCCCTTCACCAAAATTTAACAAAAATACACGTAGGAGAAATGAATAAAATTTCAAAGTTGAATATAGCTTTGTTTATGAAAACTTCTAAACCCTCATTAGAGCGGCCGATTCTAGCAGAACGTTGTGCATTACTTACAATAGCGGTATGATCAGGGATCTGAACGGGGGATTCTAAATTCTGTAAAGTTACCTATGTGTCGCACAGGCAGATGATGTGCGAGTTGAGTACGTATTTTGCGATATCAGCAAAATTGGAAAGGCCGTGATTATTCCAAAAAAGATGCGAAGCTTGCTACCCTTAGGAAATTTGAGCTTTGACATCCTCATTAGAGACTTCTTTCTCTGCTGCAACTTGCTAAGCCTTACCAGGCCTAATAGGTTTTTTGCTCTTAGACTGAGGCTTCTCTGGCTTTAAAGGTCTTTTTCCTATAAAGGAGTCCAGTGAGCAATTCGATTCATCCGTTATGCGTTTTTGTCGAGATTTGAATTTGCTTCTTGACGAGGTGTTTGTTTCGGTCGAAATTTATTCATGTCCCTTTTCAATTAGAAGGGATTCAACCTCAGAGGGAGAGAGCTGACGGTCCTCCAGCATCATATTGCTAACCTTACAAAAACTTTAATATCCGCATTTTTTTAGCTTCGTGTCATTTTGTTATAGGCATTCCGTCTTTGTGTTTCCTCTGGTAATCTGTCAAGAGTGCCTTGTGTCCTCCCAAGTCGAAAAATGGCGTCAATTTTAGACTCATTAAGTGAGAGACCAGCGCCAGTGAGAATATTGAAAACGAACGAGAAGAGGTCCCTGTTAGATTTCTCATCTTCCGATAGGTTGTGAATCAAAACATTGCAGGATTGGGCTTGTCGCTGAAGAAAGTCAACCGGTCGCTTCAGTGAACCACACTTTTCCTCTGATTCCTGATGACTTTCTTTCTGCTCCTTATACTATGCTTTAGATGTGCTAAAATCGATCTTTAGAGCAACAAAATCGGACTTCCATTAGGTCGCGTCAATTTTAAAAAGTTTGAAGCTCTTTTTGGTTTCCGCTGTGTCGGCTTTGATGGAGTTTAATAGTTTCAATACTTCTGAATTGCGACTCATTTTGATAAATAGTAAGTCACACACATACACGAACACAGCACGCCAAAAACTTGTCCCATCAGGTGTCACAACACAAAAGGAGCGTGATAATAGGTAACGTAAAAAACCAGTACTTGAGACTCCAGTCAAATCAAGAAATTCATACGCAGCACATCTTTACTGTCGAAATGTTTGGTAGTTTCCAGAAAAAATTGAATTGAACCAAAAGAACACTTGATATCATAGTCCGACAGCAATTCCAAACATAAACAGACATTGAAATGACGTCTCTGACGTTTTTCCTTTAAAACACAGAGCGACACATCGCGTCTCGACCTACATGCCTTTATGTGTATCAACCTGCAAGCATCGTCGACATTCTAACATGATGTAATACTTTTTGCACTGTGCATGATATGTTCGAAAATTTTTAGGAATATTGAAATAGAGCAAAAACAGTGGTACAAATGTTATATTTACCTTTTGGTACAACTTACAAAAGAAACTTCTTTCACGATTGGAAAATTGTCAAATCTTTTTTTTTTTGCAAAACAATTTTTTGGATGCTGTAGTGGAAAAAGGAGGAATGGGAACAAGTACATCTCTCTGTTATGAAAAGTTTATTTTTAGTTTCATGTCAACGTGACAGTCGAGACATAATTGCTGCAAGTCTAAAGAATGAGACTATTAGACTGTCTCAACCTGCATGCCATCTCATCCTGCACGCCTTTTCCATAAATAATAACCGATACTTCTTTCTTAAATTGAACAATGCACAAAGTTAAAATTTGGAAAATATCAGTTTACGCAAAAACGACTTAATTAAACAGTTTATCCCTTTGCATAGATATTTCTATTAAAAAAATATCGCTTGATTTGTGATACATATTTATTTCCAATAGTTATTTAATAAAATGAGGTAATAAATTTTTGGATTAGAGGTTGATTCTGACAGTCTTAAAAAAATCACGTTAAATCAAAAGAAAACTGTTTTCTTTCATTCCAAGAAAATTAATATAATGAGAAATCCATACGTTGTATTCTACATAGCCCATTGTAATATGACTATAGCATACAGAATGACTCTTCATTCTGTTTTCCTCTGAAAAAGCGTTACGTAATATATGGATGAAGCCTAAACTGGATTCAAGGAGTCGAAAAGGGAAGGGGCATCACAGAAAATTCGATAATACTAGTTACTTCGTAACTTGTAATGTCTTAACTTACTTCTTTCTCTTGCAGCTCCAATTTAGCCTTTCGTGCTCTGTACTTTCGCAGCATTTGATCAGCTTCCACACTCAGCTTATACTGTTCTGTATAGAGACTCAAACCTTGCAAAAAACTTTCTATACCATGCAAAACTTCCTTGTTCTCATCTTCTATGAGACTTTCAAATCCCTTTGAATCTATTGATCTACTGAAATATAATCATATATATATATATATATATATATATATATATATATA
>JAAAKG020140219.1:0-12161 GCA_010014905.2 Druon quercuslanigerum | reverse complement strand
TACCGGCTCAGGGATCGAACCCCGGACCTCTGAGGTGAAGTCCGAGCGTCTAACCACTGAGCCACCGAGGCTCTTCGTTTCCCTTACTTATCCTATCGTTATTTCATCTTATTTCTCGTAATTTCCTCTACTCCTCTTCCGCTATTTTCTTCTTATTTCCTCTACTTTCCCTTATCTCATATCCTCTTACTTTCTCTACTTCTCCTCTCTGCACTGTCTTTCACTATCTTCCCACACTTCTCATTTCCCTAATTGCCTTTCCCTCATTTTCTATTACTTCCACGACTTACCCTCCTCACATTTCCTTTTACTTCCCCTCACCGCCTCTTACTTTCCTCACTTCTCCTCTCCTTATTTACCCTCATTCCTCATATAATTTCCCCTAATGCCCTCCACTATTTTTTCATTATTTCCCCTACCTTCCTTTCTCTCACTTCCTCTTACTTTCTCTGCTTTTCCTCGACGCACTTCCTTTCACTACTTTCCCACACTTCTCCTCATTTCCCTAATTGCCCTCCCCTTATTTTTCAATTACTTCTCCTACTTTCCCTCCTCTCGTTTCCTCTTACTTCCTCGCGTTTCCATAATTCACCTCTCCTAATTTCCTCTTACTTCCCCTATATCTCCTCTCCTGATTTCACTTCATTTCCCGTAATTTTCCCTACCATTCTATACTATTTTCTCCTTATTTCCTCTACTTTCCCTTCTCTCATTTTCTCCTACTTTCTCTATTTCTGCTCCCTTCACGAATTTTCTAGCTTCTAGCCCCCGAAGCTAGGGAAACGATATTCATTATTACTATTGTTTATGGATTATTATGAATTATTTTATTATTATTTCACTAGACTAGTCGACAAAGTAACATCAAAACTCAAAGATTTTTCTTACAAGAATTTAAAATGTATAGAATTTCCCAATATAATAGACTTGCTTGAACAAACACGAGACTTTAACAGATAATAAATGTTAAGATTTGTCTGGATGCAAATTTCGTTTAAGTAAGACTGATTTATTGAAACCTATCCACTAAAGCTGATTTATCTCGAAAAGTCACAACTGAGAAGGAATTAAAGGCAATCGTAATTAGGATTAGTGAGTATTGATATTGGCCTCTCACTTTGTCGTGATGAATTTTCTTTAACGGTAGGCGTATCTCATTTTTGCAGTAAATACTTGTATTACGCCAAGTACACTAAAGTCAAATAACTGTCGTCTATCTTCAAAGACTGAATGACGTTTACGTTTTTCTTGGTTAATGATCTCCCCAGGATCTGTTGTTTCTTGCAGTTAAAATCTATCATTCTCTCGCCTACATTTTCTCTTCAATTTGCTCGTAAATAGACCACTCAAACCAACATTCACGTCAATTACACTGTAACAAATTGTTTGAATTTTGTTTCGAAAATAGTCGGAGAGCTTAAAACTAAAGTCTGTGCAACTCAATTTCCTTAACAAAATATTGTTTTCAATAGTTAGAGAGCAAAACATCACAAGAAACGGTTTTTTACGGCATCCTTTTCATGCGTCGAATTATTTTGAGAAGAAATAAAAATAGAACGCTGTGAAATATTGTGATGCGAGTGCAGTTCAATATTTAAATTTATGATAAAAGCATTCTTGCGCAGTAAATATTTTGAATATTATCTTGAAAACAAATGAAGATAGGAAGGTGTTGCATCTTTGTTATGCGACTGCAGTTCAATAATTAAATTTATAATAAAAAAAACATTCTTACGAATTAAATATAATTTTGAATATTATCTTGAGAAAAAATGAAGATAGGAAGCGATTGCAGCTTTGTTATGCGAGTGTAGTTCAATAATTGAATTTATGATAAAAACATTTTTGCGCAATAAATATAATTTTGCATATTGGCTTGAAAAAAATGAAGATAAGAAGCTGCACAATTTTGTGGTGCGAGTGCAGTTCAATAATTGAATTTATGATAAAGACATTTTTGTGCAATAAATATCATTTTGAATATTATCTTGAGAACAAATGAAGATAGGAAGTGGTTGCATCTTTGTTATGCGAGAGCAGTTCAATAATTGAATTTATGATGAAAACATTTTTGCGCAATAAATATCATTTTGAATATTATCTTAAAAACAAATGAAAATAGGAAGCTGAAAGATGTGCTATTTTGTGATGCGACTGCAGTTTAATAATTAAATTTATAATAAAAAAATATTCTTACGAATTAAATATAATTTTAAATATTATCTTGAGAACAAATGAAGATAGGAAGTGGTTGCATCATTGTTATGCGAATGCAGTTCAATAATTGAATTTATGATAAAAACATTTTTGCGCAATAAATATAATTTTGAATATTATCTTAAAAATAAATGAAGATAGGAAGCTGTTGCATCTTTGTTATGCGAGTGCAGTTCAATAATAAAATTTATAATAAAAACATTCCTACGCAATAAATATAATTTTGCATATTGGCTTGAAAAAAATGAAGATAAGAAGCTGCACAATTTTGTGGTGCAAGTGCAGTTCAATAATTGAATTTATGATAAAGACATTTTTGCGCAATCAATATCATTTTGAATATTATCTTGAGAACAAATGAAGATAGGACGATGTGCAGTTTTGTGAAGCGAGTGCAGTTCAATAATTAAATTTATGATAAAAACATTATTGTGCCAGAAATATTATTTGAGTATTTCTGACTTTAATCAGTGTATGCAAAAAGGTAAGAAAAAGTACTATTCAATCACAATAGTAATCAACACGGCTTGAGTTTTGAGGATTTTACTATTTTCATGAAAATAAAATTATTTTCTTAAAAATTCGGCAATTTTTATTTTAAAGTAATCGTTTTTTAATAAACATTCAGCTGATTGTTGAAAAATCAATCATTTTTGGTAAAAGATTCAATTATTTTGTTGAAAGGTAACTTTTATGCTAAATTTTTTTTATGAAAATGCATCTTCCTTAGTTGAAAATGCCACTATCTGTTTGAAAATGAATCTTTTTTTGTTGTCAGTTCAACTTTAAAATTGCTATTTAATATTTTTGTTGTGCAGCCATTTAACGGCTTCATATCTTCATTTTTTCAAGATACAGTAATTGTCAATAAATCTTCATAAAAATAAGTGGTTAAATAATTCAGAATTTTGAAAAATGTATTGCATTAAAGAATGTTAAAAGAATATCTGTGATTTTTTTCGACCTCGACTTCTTTTACTTTTTTATATTATATATTTTTTTATATATTATATTTTTTATTTTTTATATATCTTTATATATCTTTTATTTTATTTTTTATATATTTATATTTAACTGTTCAGACTTTTAAACTGTCAAAAAGTTCCTCAGTTAAACTTTTAATTTTTTTCAACTTATATATTTTATTTAAACGAACTTTACTTTAGTCCGAAATAGAAAAGTGAAGTGGAAAATTGACTTTATTTTCTAAAAAAATTGCAATTTTCTAAACTACTCTTTTTAAATATAAAAAATATTATTGCTTCAATTTTTTCTTTAAATTATTATTCTTTAGTCTATAAATTAAAAAAAAAATTGTTATTTAGCCCAAACAAGAAAATCCAAATATTGTTTGATGAGCTAACTCTTTTTGGTTAAATAGCCTACTATTATATTTTTGGTTTAGAATTCACCCTTTTTAGTTAAAAATATTATTGTTTGTCTGGAAATTGTATTATTTTGATAAAAATTCAATAATTTGATAGAAAGTCATCGTTTTTGGTAGAAAATTTAAATGTTCTGTTAAAAATTGAATTTTTAACAGAACTATTTAATTAAATAATAACTTTTTCTGGAAAATTTAATTTTGTCACATAAAATTCTACGATTTGGTTGAAATTTTGTTCTGGGTAAAAAACTCAATTCTTTTGGTCGAAATTTCATAATTTTGAAATAAAAATGCAACTGTTCGTTTTGAAATTATTCTGGCTTAATTGAGGATTCTATTATGCTGTTCAACATTTGTTTTTGTGGTTTACTTAAACTTTTTTATATTTAAAATTAAAATGCTTTTTTAGAGAAATATTAGAATTAATATTTTGCGTCTAAAATGATTTTTTTGTAAGAAATTTAACTATTC
The DNA here is from genome assembly GCA_010014905.2 of Druon quercuslanigerum. Lineage (NCBI taxonomy): Eukaryota > Metazoa > Arthropoda > Insecta > Hymenoptera > Cynipidae > Druon > Druon quercuslanigerum. Next base: position 8,086 of record JAAAKG020140219.1, on the reverse strand, counting down.
CACTTTTGGTTCAAAATTTCTCTTCTCTAGTTGAAACTTCAACTGTTTGGTAAAAAATTTAACTGATATTAACTAAATATTAAAAATTTATTTTTTTAGTTGAAAATTCGTAATTTTACTTCAAAATTGGTTTTTTTCTTGGTTAAAATTTTTTTTGACAGTTTTGATGAAAATTCATCTTTTCCGGTTGAAATTTGATCTCCTTGGTTAAAATATTAACTATTTTGTTTATTATTTCTACTTTTTTTATGTGAAAATTAATCTTTTTTGTTGAAAATTTAACTATTCCATTTTTGGTTAAAATATATTTTTTTATTAGAGAATTAAACTATTTGATTTTAAATTACCCTACTTTGTTAAAAAAATTAATTTTTTTTAGGATCAAGATTCATTATCTTAATTGAAATTTTATCTAATTCGTTAAAAAATAAACGAAATTGTTAACAATTAATTTTTTGCGCAAAGATTTATCCCTTTGGCTAAAGATGTAACTGTTTTTTAAAATAAAAATTTGACCATTTCAGTTTCGGCAGAGAATCAATTTTTTTGGTTTAAAAATTCATCGCTTTTGGTAAAAACTTTTTTTTTGTGTAATATTTATCATTTTAATTAAAATTGTATCTGTTTAAAAATGAAACTAATTTCTTAAAAATTAATTTTGTTTTATCCCTTTGGTAAAAAATGTAACTATTTTGTTGAAAATTGTTTACTTCTTGATTGAAAATTAATTTTTTTAACTGAAAATTTAAATAATCCAGTTGAAGTAGAAAACTGATTTTGTAGTAAAAAACTCTTTTTTTTTTTGCTTTACAAATCCATTTTATTTGGTACACAAATTTCCCTTTTTTTTGTTAAAAATGCAACTTTTTGGTTCAAATTAATTTATTTTGTTATGAGAATTTTATTATTTGCTTGAAAAGTGGTTCTTTTTTGGTTAACATTCAATTATTTTCTTAAAAATGCATCAATTTTTATTATAAAAAGTCATCCTTTTTAATTGAAAATTAAAATGTTTTTTGAAAAATTAATTATTTTGGAAGAGGATTAAAATATTTGGTAGAAAGTTATATGTTTTTGTTGAATATTTATATATTTGTGTTTAAAATTTGGCTTTTGAGCTTGAAAATTTAACTTTTCTGTTAAAATTTTGTCTTTTTGGTTTAAAAATGCATCTTCCTTACTTAAAAAATACGACTGTTTGCTTAAAAAAAGTTTTTTTCGGTTGACAATTTTCTGCTTGAAAATATAACAATTTAGTTACAATTTTTTTCCCTTCTTGAATGAAAAATCTTACTCTGTTGAAAATTTGTATTTTTGGTTTGAAAAATCATTTCTTTTGGTAGAAATTTAATATTTTGTTGGTAAAAATGCAAACGTTTAGTTAAAAAAAATATTCTGTTGTTGTTAAGGATTGAATTTTTTTTATGAATGTAACTGTTTTCGATTCAAAATTAATTTTTGTTGTGAAAATATCAAACATCAAATTTTTGGTTGAAAATTTGCCCTTTTTTAATAAAAATTAATTCTTTAGACCAAAATAATAACTGATCCATTTTCTGTTGAATATAATTAATCCATTCTCTTTAAAATTCGTCTTTTTTGTTAGAAATAACCTTCCTTGTTCAAATTAAATTTTTTCGGTTGCAAATTTAATTATTTTGTTTAAAATTCTCTCAAAATTATATAGAAACAATTTTACAAGATGAGGAAAGAATGGCAAATTTTGTAAAAAAATTATACTTTATAATTTAAGTATAAAAAATACCGTCAGACGTGAATAAAATTCCACTTTGCTGAAACAATTTCCTACATTTTATAGGGACAATTCGACCTAAAGTCGGAGAAATTTACAATTTTGTGGAACAAGAACATCTCTCAATTTGAATTGAAAAAGTTTCTAATATTAAATAATCCATTTTAATTTTCTGAAATAATTTTCTATTGCTTATTTAGAAAATTAAATTCAATTTAAATAAAAAAATTTTCTAATATTAAATAATTCAGTTTTCTGAAATAATTTTCGATTGTTTATTTGGAAAATTAATTTGCCAAAACTATTTGGCAAAACCATCCAATTTTTTTAGAGTGTTCTTCAAGAAACTTGACATATAAATTCTCAAAAAAATCTCTCATATTCATTTATCTTTCATCTAGAAGATATTAAATGCGAGCTTGCTTGACATCTCATGTATCTAAAAATTCTTAAGAAATTGTATATAAATTTTTGTGAGAACTGGTTTTGGGCGAGACAACCTTCAATCTTGACATTTTGCACAAAAAGTTACTTGAAGATTAGCTATTTATATGCTAAATAAATTTCTACAAAGTCTGAAATATATAGTACCTAAATGCCGTTTCGATTAGACCCGCTACTTTATTTCTTTAAACCGAACCTATTTCTGGAGAGGGCTCTAAATTTGAAAGTTTATGAAATTTTAATTTTTGCTTCCACAGAGAAAAATTTATATTAATATTTAAATGATTATTTAATGACTAAAATTCTAATCTGGTAACGTAAATTTGGTAAAAGAATTGAAAAAAACTAGTAAAAGGCAGAGAATTTCAATAAGAGTCACTTTAACTTTAAGGTAAATAATGTACATTTTTTTCTTGTATTTCTATTTATTTTTTTGTAGTTATCTCCGCCAGACGTTTAATGTTTTAGTTAAAAAAAATTTTATTTGGCTCTAAATTCGATCATTTTGTTCAAAGTTGTCATTTTTGGCTCAAAATGCCACAGCTTTGTTGGAAATTTCTCTGTTTTATTGGAAATTAAATTTTTTTACATAAAAATGCACCCATATTTGAAAAGTCAATCTTCTCTGGTTGAGGATTTAACTATTTTGTTAAAAATTCCTCTTTCTGATGGAATTCCAGGGTTTTTTATTCAGGAAAGAAATATTGTTTTTTTTTTCAAATTCACATTTTTTATTTAAATATACTTCATTAAATATTTCTTTAAATTAATTTTTGTACTGAAAATTTAAATTTTCTGTTTTTGATACAAAATTAATATTTTTTTAATTTCTGGGTTTGAAAATTGATCATTTTTAATTAAAAATGCAACTATTTGATTGAAAATTAAATTTCTTGTCAAAAATTAATATTTTCGGGTTGAAAATTCAACTCTGTTAGAAATAAGTGACAAAAACCACTAATTACAATTTATAATTAACAATAAAAAACAATACGTAACTAATGTTATTTAAGACTGTGACTAAGGTACTTTTCAAATTAAAAGAATTCAAAATAATTTAATTATTAACTCTTCAAAACAATTCAAATGCTGGATTAGACATTTTTTTTATCCGAAAAAGTAAAGATGAATTGAACAAAAATTAAGTGAATTAGGTAAAATAATTTAAAATAATAATAATAAAAAAAATGATAATTTAAAATCTTTAAAAAATTCAATAGAATTCTAAAAAATTGAAAAGCATTCAGGACAAATTATTAATAATTCAGGGTTAAATCGAAATCAATTCAAACGAATTGTTAACAAATATTTTAAAATCTCTTAAAATCTTTCATTTTGCAAGCCTACGAAATCTGATGATTTAAAAAAAAATTAATTCACATGCAAACTTTTGCAAATTTCTAAAAAAATAATTAAAACCGATTTAAACCCCTTAAATTGATTTAAATCTCTTGAAAATTTCTAAATAATTTATAATATACTCCTAAATATTTTAAATTTGTTGGAATACTTCCAAACTTTTGTAATCAGTTGGAAAATCCTTGGAATCTTTTTAAACGCCCTAAAAAATTGCAGATCCTTTAGAATCTTTTGAAATTTTTTATAATTTTTAAAACTCTTAAAAAAATCTTTGGAAAAATTAAAAATATCCTACAATATTTCAAATCATTTTAAATCTTATTAAATATTATAAACTTGCTAAAATTTTTGAAAATTCTTTGGACTTTTTGAAAATACCCTAAAATCATTTTAAGTTATTAAAAAATATTTTTGAAGTATACTTAGATAATTCAAATTATTTAACAATTTTTTCAATACCTTGAAATTTTTTATGTTCTTAAAAATTACTTAAAGTTTACAAAACTATCTTAATTTTTGTTATTTATTAAAATCCTTTTAAATTATTGAAACCAATTAAAAATTTGTTTCATTCTATTAAAATAACATAAAATCTCTTAAATTCTTTTAAATCTTTGAAAAAATGTATTTTTTGTAAAACTTATCTTTGGCAGAAAATGATAATTTTTGGTTTAGCATTTTATTTGTTTATTATTTGGTTTAAAACTTAACTATTTTATTTAAAATTGGTCTTTATTGGTAGACAATTAATCTTCTTGGTGTAAAATTAATTTTTTTGCAATGAAACAACTTAGCTTAAAGTGGAACTGCTTTGATAAAATTATTTTTTTGGCTTTTGATCCATCATGTTAGTTAAAAATGCATTTCTTCGTTTGAAAATTAATCTTTTTTAGTGGAAAATTGAAAGATTTTGTTGAAAATTAGTATGTTTTTAATTTAAAAATTCAACTTTCTCGTTGGAATTTCTTGTATTTTCTTAAAATTTTATCATTTTTATGGAAAATTATTCTTGTTGGTGAAACAATCATCTTTTTATGTAAAAAATCCATCTGTTTGGTTAAAAATTTGTTTCCCTTTTTAAATTAATTTTTTAAAATAAAAATTAATATATTTCATTTTCGGTTAAAAATTTATCTTTTTTGCTTGAAAATCGAAATATTAAGTCAAATTTTCATACATTTTTTTGGTTAAAATATCAATAGATTTTTTTAAATTTAAAATTTAATTTTTTTCTATTTGAAATATCAACCATCATGTTGAATGATTATGTTAAAAAATAATGTCTTTTATATGAAAATTATGGTCTTCCTTCGAAACTTGAACTAATTTGCTAAATTTCTTTTTTTAGTGTAAGGTTCATAATTTTAGTAAAAAATTAATGATGTTAATTGAAAATTTACCTCTTTTAGTTTTAAATTCAAGAAATTGGAGCATATAAAATGACTGATTTCATCAGTGAATCAGACATTCTGCTTTAAAAAGTCACTTATAACTATTTTTTCAGCCTTCTAATCCACATTACTTAAATCAGTTAAAATTTATCTCGACTACGTCAATTTAGCTGAAAATTCGTTATTTTTTATTCAAAATTAATTTTTTTTTAAGTAGCAATTTGACTATTCCATTTTGGGTTTAAAATTTATTTTTTGAATTTAGAAATTTAACTATTTTGTTCAAAATTCCGGTAGTTTTAGTCATCTTGGATTGATCATTGGATCATATTGGTTGAAAGTCTCATTTTTGGTTAAAAATGTATGTACTTTGTTGAAGATTTTTTTCGATTTTAAACTAATTTTTTAGCACTAAATATAAATATTTGATTGAAAATGAACTTTTTTGTTGATTTTTCATATTTTAAGCTTGAAAATTAAACTGTTTTGTATACATAATTCGTTTTTTAATGTTAAAAATTCAATTTTTTGGTAGAACATGAAACTATTTTGCATTCGATTCGTTTTTTTATTTTAAAAAAGTTGGTGTTAAAATTAAATCTTTTTAGTTTTGAAAAGCAACAATTCGGTTGAAAATTAATGTAATTTTTACGAAATTCTTTTTTTTTGTAAAAATGTAATCTGATTTTGGTTTAAAAATTCAATTATTAACTATTAAAAATTAAATAATTAATAATAAATTTGTCTTTTTGGTAAATAAAAATCTTCTTGGTTGAAAATACAAATATTCAGTTAATAATTGATGTATTTTGTTAAGAATTCGTATTTTATAGCATAAATTGATTTTCTTAGTTGAAAATGTAATTATTTTAATGAAAATTTAAATGTTTTATATAAATCGCATTTTTTCAGCTTAACAATTCCACTTTGTGGTTTGAAGTTTTCGTATTTTGTTAGGAATTCATCTTTTATAGTAGAAAATTAAATCTTATTGTTTGAAAATTAATCTTCTTGGTTAAAAATTATTTTTTTTTTACTTCAAAAGACTATATTTCGGATGGACGTTTTTTTCTGTAAGGGCTGAAAATTCTTTCTTTAATGGGGCATCAAGTATTTCATTAAAAACCCTTCTTTTTTTATTCAGTTCAATTTTTTCTTATTTAAAATTAAAATCTTCCCTTGGTTAAAATATAAACTATTAATTTTTTTTGGAGTTTATCTTTTTTTAACATTTATTTGGTCAAACTTTTCTCCCCTGAATAATCTTAAGGTATTTTTGGATGACCTGTAAATAAACACAAGAAAAAAAAGTATAGTAAAAAAAAATTACGTTTATATATCTTCATTTTGCAAACGATAAAAAAAGAAAGAGGACCATTAACAAAGACACACATAGCAATGCCGTATCATCAATTTATTTTAATTATTTTTAATTTCGTTGAGATACATATTGTGAAAATCAACAATAAAATAAAATCTAGTTAAACTTCTTTTAATACATAATATTTTTTTTGTCACTTTTTAATATAACGAATTTTCATTTATATCAATTTTTAAAAAAATCATAGAACAGTTCATACGACTCTATCCTGAGGAGGAAAACGTACAGTTTTCGAAACGTCGAAGAATGGAAATAATTTCCATTTATCACCGAAAAACAAAAAACATAATATTTGTAACATGGATATTGAAAAACGGAATTTGACGGAAATTGGCATTTTTTATTGTGCCGAGATGAAAATACCAATTTCTAACTTATTTATTCTGTGATGCAATTGTTAAAATATCAATTTAGAAATACCAATTTACAAAAGCCAGTTTGATCGCAAATTGGTAGTTTTAGTAAAAAATCATTCGATTTGAAAGAATATTTACAATTTTTAAAAAGTAGGTTATGCTTGTGCATTTAAAGTAAAAAATGTTAATCTTCCACAATTTTAAATTGTGATACAGTTTCTCGTCAGAAATTAAAACTTTTAGTAAAGAATAATTCTATTTCAAAGATAACTCACATTTTTTAAATAATTTTGGAATAAATTGTCGACTAAAATCGGGAATTGGCATTTTTTAACGTACATACTTATAATTTAGACAATCTTTATCATTTTTGAAAAAATTTTGATTATGGTACTGTTTTTTGTCGGAAATTTAATTTTTCATAGTCTTCCAAAATAAATTAAAATAAATTGAAATCTTTGGAAATCTCTTAAATTATCTTCGAGAAATGGGCAAACTGAAAGGTTTACAAAATTTAATAAAGGAAAATAATAATTTGATACGAATAATTAAATTTTAATTGGAAAATGAGAGCGAATTTATTTTTTGACAGAGAATTTTGAACATTTTTAGAAGATCAATCCTTAAACCCAGTTAAAATGTCACAAATTTCATATCTAAAATATTTTACTATCAGCATTTTCCATTTTAGTATATTTAGTTCATTATTTTTAAGGGAACAGCAACCTAAAAAAATATTATGTATCCATTTTCAATAATAATTCCATTCAGGAAGATTAAAAAAAGTAAACAGAAGCAACATAGTTACTACAAGTCCCAATAATACGTTTCGTGATGTTCTTAGCATAATAGAGTCATTTTTTCGAACAGAATCAATCTTTTCCAAAAACAAAAGGCACTGAAAAAATGCTTATTTTACTTAAAATATCCGGAAAACAATAAAAATAATTTTTTCCTTTTGTAAATGGTTGGATTGTGTCTAGCGACCTTGAATACATATGGAAAAATTTGCTCTACGGAAAATGTACAGCGATTTCATACAAATTAAGGACCTCAAACTTGCTGTACATTATTTTGTTATTTAGACATTAATGCGTTAAGTGCACTGTAAAAAATAATGCTACTTTTCCCATACGAAAGCATGTGGGTTTTCCCATACTTTTGAATATCTCATAGAAGCATGGCAATTTTCCGCCATTCACTTTTAAATTTCCCATACACATTGAGAATCCTATACACTGGTATAGGAAAACTTCTTATCGTGCATGGAACTTTGATGCGCGGCTGTAGAATGCGCAGCTGAGTGTAATGCGCATGCGCGGTAACCTTGGGGATTGAGGAAGAATGAGTAGAATACTCGAATAATACAATCATAGCCTCAAGCGTCTAGTTCCTAATAGTT
>JAAAKG020140218.1:0-12161 GCA_010014905.2 Druon quercuslanigerum | reverse complement strand
TTTCCATCTCCTTGTCCACATTTTCCTCTCCCATTTTGATATTTCTAACCATTTCTCTAAACTTTTCTTTTCCTTGCTTTGATTAATCCCCTTTACCTATACTCGTTATCTTTGCCCCCTTTTTACTTATATTAACATTATTTTTTTTGTCCCTCTGATGTCACTATCAATGGAAAGTGATCCGAATCAACATATTCACCTACCTCTAATTTCTTGACCTTCCCTCTTATCTCATGCTCCACTCCTGACCGTGTACATTCTCCTTCTTCATCTCCCTCTGTATTTCTGTTTAAGATAAACCATCCCAGCTCCTCCAAACTGTTTAACAACTTCTTTCGTTCCCATTCAGTACATTATCTTTTTATTTTTTTCCTCCCCTTTCTCCTCTATCTCCTGTTCTCGCGTTTAAATCCCCACCTATTATAAGTCTAATATCTTCTTTGTTTTTTTCCATCATTTCTTTTAACTCCTCTGCTTTCTCCTGCATATCTCCATCCACATAAACTCCTACTATCTTCCACTTCTTTCCTCTCATCTTTACTTTTTCTACTATTAACCCTTCTTTTTGCTATTTTCTCTCTTTCTCATGTTTCCCTGTTATACATTCATTTCTCACTCCCATCACCATTCCTGCCATTGCTCTGCCCTTTTTATTCTTTCTCTTTGCATTCTGAACTTGCCACTTGTAACCTCTTGGTAATCTTCCCCTTACTCTTCCCCATCCCTTTTCATCTAGCCACGTCTCCATCGTTATTACGATATCCCATTGTTTCAATTTTCTCATAAATTCCCTATCTTTTCTCTCCAATCCTGCTATATTCCAGTAACATATCCTCTATTCTTGCCTACATTTGTTTTTTGTCTCTTTTTGACTCTTACTATTGCTTATTTTCCTACCTACCGTTCCTTCCTCTCCTAGTTTCCCTGCCCCTCATTTCTTACTAACTCTTCCCTTCCTTCATCTTAACCCCACCATACTTCGTCGATCTGTATCCTTCCTTAGTCTTTCTTTCTCCGTATTCCCGTTTACGCCCCCACCAAGATCCCGGTTCGAATTTTCTATCTTTTTAATTCTACCTTGCATCTCCTCTACCTTTTTATTATTATCCTCCTGCTTCTTTAGCTTTTGCTTCAATAACTGCATCCTCTTTTCTAACTTTTCCTTAACTTCTTCCCAGTTTTTAATTTTTTTTCTAATTTCAGCAATTTCCCTCCTAAATTCTTTCTTTAATTCCTGTCCCCTTTTTTCCTGCCTTTCTTCATAAATTTCCATTACTTCAATCATGACTTGGCGAATTTCTTTTATTCTTTTCTCTTACCACTGTTCTTCGAATTCGTCACCGTTTCCTTTAGCTCCCTTACTATTCTCACCCTTCTTTACCAAACTCTGCTTTTCCGGCGGTGATCTGAGAATTTTTGGATATTTCAGGTTTAAACATAAATCGTCCTTCTCTTTACTGCTTCCCCTCACCCCTCTCTTCCTTTTCATAAAAGCCTAAATAGATACTGCGCTTTTTGCTCTTATTCTCTCCTTTTCAATAGTTTTTTTGTACTTACCCCTTGCCTTTCTTTCTTTGATCTCCTCTTTCTGTGTACTAAACACTTCCTTCTCTAAATCCGATTTTTCCTCGATGTTATAATTTTTGGTTACCATGAATCCACTTTCAAATTCAAATTTTCCCGCCTTCTATCCTTCCCTGCCTCTATCGTTGCGTTCTGGTATCCGTCTTGTCTTTCTCCGTCTCTGCCCAGCCTTGCTACTACTAACCCGATAAACCCAATTCTCCCACCCTATCATAAATCTCAAACCAACCTAACATCAATCCTCAAAAATATCCTTATTCCTTTTCCAATTTCACAATCCCTCAAACAAACTCTTTCATCCAAACCCTACTATACACTTCCCCCAATTCACTCACCTCAAATTTCAAATTTCAACTTCAAAGTTATACATCATATTAAATAAAAGTTAATTAAAAAAAAAAGTTTTTCTACAAGAAGGAATAGTTTAGCCAGGACGAAACTTACAGGACATCTTCGCCATAGTAAGAGAAATCTACAACAAAATAAAAAATACATTGAGGATAGCCTTTTTGAGAAAATTGACATTTTAGTTTGTTCGAAAACTGTACGCCATTTTTTTACAACTTTTTAAAATTTTCTTCATGGATTTTTAAATGGTTTAGCTTTCCTTAAAAGCTCCTGAAAAGAAAGAAACAATCTCCTAGCGATATTCTTTGACTATCTGTAAATATTTCTTTATTTACCACCCGCTCACTTATTCGACTTTCTGCGACCCAGACTAATGATGCACTCCCTCCCCCCCCTGCCACGATGAAACCCATTATCCCTCACTCTCTCTGTATTTTACTGTTGAATGTGTTCCCTTCGATTCCAAATTACTCTCTGTTAGTCGACAGTTTAACTGTTTGTTAAAAAAAATAATTTGTTGTGTTAAAATGTTTACTGTGTTGTGCAAGATTCGTAAAAAAATTCGTTTGGTAAAATAACTACTCAAGGTACGTACTTATAGGACGGGCAGTTTTTGAGTTAGTCTTAAAACATAACCTTAAAACAAAAAAAATACATTTGAGGAAAAATTAAAAAAATTAGATCTTAAAATTTGCTGTCGATTTTTTTTTTTTTTTTTGATAGGATGCGAAATTTTTAACAATTTAAAAAATAAGGTAATGAAAATACGTCTGCTTCACTATCAATACTCACTAGGGTGGTCATATTTGCTCTTGGTGGATTTTTTTTTCATTTCTTTGGTTTCAGCTCCTTATTTTGTTTGAGTAAGTAAAAGAATTATATTCACCAAATTTGAACGAAATTAGTTAATATTAACGTGTTTCCCAAAGCACTTAAAGTTTCTAATGACTTTTCAAGGAGAAAAGTACCATAAAATTTCAAATGCTGCTAATTTTTTATTCTTCAGAAGCACTAGAAAGAGAGAAAGAAATTGATATGTGATGAGAATCTGGTCATTAAATCCGAATGAGTTTTAACAGAGGAGAATTTACAATCGCCAAATTACAATTGTCGATGCTTTGACTTTTAATTTTCTCCAGCTTGAAACTGAAAGTTTTTAGTAGAAATTTCGACCATTTTGTTGAAAGTTCGACTTTTTGTAATAAAATTACCCAAACAGTCAGAAATGAGGCAAAATGATTTACTTGAATTTACGTTCCTAATAGTTGAATTCTTCTACTTGATTTAAACGCCAGATGCTTACGTACTTTGATGCGCTGATTACGAGTTTGATAGTGAAAATTGTCATGGTAAAACCATGACAAAACCATCAGAGTCATAGTTGCACTTATCTAAGTAAATATACAACATTTCGCAAAATGTTTATTACGAAAGTTGTAGCTTTCATTAAGGTGCATATTTTTTGTTCCAAATATTTTTTTCTGCGAGTGACAGTTTGCAATAAAATGAATGATATTTCAATTTTCACGTAAAAACCCCATAAACATCATGTATTTTTGAGTTTATCTCAGCCAATACGCAAAATTCTGCAACATTTTTTTAGCTAAAGTTGTAGACCTCATTGAGATACAAATTTTCTTTAGCAAACATTTTTTTTCACGAGAGGTAGTTTCCGAGACAATTAGTGATACAGATAACGATCAACTATTTCGCTACTTTGCATTACCGTGGCAATAGGTCCTAAGTGGCGACAAGAGTAATTAAGCACCTCTGTGAGTAATTACAGAAATAATGTTTAATAACCCCCTACCCTTTTTCTAGGTCCCGTGGGGGCGGGAAGGCACCCCTGTGACTGGCTACATAAATAATGTTGTTCGAACCCCAATCGCTTTTCAAATTCTTGTGGTGGGCAACAAAGCACCCCTGTGACTGGTTACAGATATAATATTGGTCGAACGCTCACCTGCACACTCGATCTTCTTTTCTCATCGTATCTCCATTGGTTTCAGCTTGTCACCTAATCACGCTCTTCACGGCGGGAAGGTTGGAGTACTTTGATTAGTTCCTTAAACGGATCAGCACGTATTTTCTTGAGCCGTCGTAGCCACAGAAATTCACAGAGATGGTCTGCGAGATTGCTCTTGTGCACTCCTTCTCATGAGAGAAATCTTCGCATACACTACCAAGAGGACTCGATGTTATGAGTGTGTACTACGGTATCGCGATTCAAGAACTGCTCGGAATGATTCACAGTTTTGTGGACGAAACTATCATCTTCGAGGTTAATATAACCCTTCCAACAATCCACGTAGGTCTCCGTCTCTTCCGCTACGAGCTTTTTCAATAATTCTATTAAAGTATCCTGATCTCTATAATTTTTGGGACAGATTTCCAACCGATAGCTGTAAGGATGTCCACTGTGGATCATTTCGAGGATCCATGATCCTTCCACTACACGCCCTCGCTCGTATTTTCGACGGCCGATTTTGCACTCATCTATTTCGACTACTTCACCAACACCTCCGATGCGACCTTCCTCTTCGACGTTACTGTCAAGAGCAACCATGCAGATCTCCCTACAAAAAGAGAAGCGGTCTGTAACAGTTTCCCGGGAAATGAAATTACCATTTACGATGCTACTTTCCCGGATAGTTTGTTTAAAATTGAACCCTAAAGCGAAACATTAAGAAACAAGCATACAGACAGCTGCGGAAATGTGGCACCTCTCAAACCACGTATTTTTCGCAGCGGTATGAGTATGAGGGTACTTGCCTGCTTTATGACACAAGAACTGACGGCAAGTAATTTCAGATACCAAAAGAGTCATCTTCTTCTTGTGTTTTCAGCAAAATCGTATATTTGTAATGGGTTTGATTTGTCGCAACCACTGAAGTCTTTTTTCTCTTTTTTGGAGAATCATACTTAGACTGAAAATATTATATGTCTCATTCATCTTGATTAGGACTTCGGTGAAGGAAACCTCGAAAATAATTAATGCACGCAAGAAAAACGCGCCCGAAAGTACTATGAGCGCGGACGCTAGAGAAAGACCTGTCGCTTATTGCATTGAAAGCTGTTACATTTCATCATATGCATTACTAATTTTCTCAAAAAATATAATTCGTAGAAAAAAATGTTCAATAGAAGAAATGTGCGTCTCAATGAGATCTACAACGTTTATAAATAATATTTTGCGAAATTTTGTGTATTGGCAGAGCTAAAGGCAAATAACCTTAATTTTTAAGGCTTTTTCATAAAAATTGATGTATCACTAATTTTTGCGAAGACTGTCACTCGCAGATAAAAATGTTTTGAACAAAAAATGTGTAACTTGATAAGCTATAAAACTTTTTTAAATATATTTAGCGATATTATACGTATTCGCTTAGATGAACGCAAAAAGCCATGATTTTTATAGGTTTTTTTAAAACGAAAATCGATTATGACTAATTTTTGCCAAAAATTATCACTCTTAAAAAAATGTATGTTACAAAAAATATGTATTCAGATAAGACCTATAACTTTTGTTTAAAAGATTTTGAAAAATTTTTTATATTGGCATAGATCACCGCAAAAAAATTATCCAAAGCCAATGACTAAATTTGGACAATCAGCATAAAATGTTCCCATTTAATCTGAAAAAATCCTCTTCTTCCCTAAAAAAAGAAAAGGAACTTCTCCTTTTGGACAATAACAAAAAAGATCATAGAAGAAAATGATAAGCCCCTTCCTTCTCTTTTTTTTTAAATTTTCGTTTATAAATCATTTATATTTTATTTCTTTCGTATTTTTTCGTTTTGACTACCAAACCACAAAGAAAAAACATTTGTTAATATAATCACCACAGTTTCGGCACTCATACGGCACCCTTATCAAAGATAAATAAAACATTTTTAATACAATCTAACAGGAACAGCAACGCCACCATGATGCTCTCTTCCTGAAATCCAAGAATGTTGTGAGCGTCAAAAGGCAAACCAATTGTAAGGAAACCTAAAACAGAAATGAATTCCAATCCAAGTCAGCCTAATTAAAATTGAAGAATCATAAACGAGATTAAAATCAAAATAAAAATCATGATTAACGTCCAATAATCAAGTTAATGAGCAGAATTCCTGAAAATAAAATCCAGAATCCAACGACCAAATTTAGACAAACAGCATAAAATGTTCCCATTTAATCTGAAAAAATCCTCTTTTTTCCTAAAAAAAAAAAATAACTTCTCCTTTTGGACAAAAACAAAGAAGAGGACAGAAAAAAATAAGAACCCAACCATTCAAAGCCCCTTCCATCTATTTTTTTTCTTATATTTTCGCTTATAAATAATTTATCTTTCATTTCTTTCGTATTTTTTCGTTTTGATTACCAAACCACAAAGAAAAAACATTTTTAAATATAATCACCACAGATTCAGCACTCATACGGCACCCTTATCAAAGATAAATAAAACATTTTTAATACAATCTAACAGGAACAGCAACACCACCATGATGCTCTCTTCCTGACATCCAAGAATGTTGTGAGCGACAAAAGGCAAACCAGTTGTAAGAAAACCTAAAACAGAAATGAATTCCAATCCAAGTCAGCCTAATTGAAATTGAAGAATCATAAACGAGATTAAAATCAAATTAAAAATCCTAATTAACGTCTAATAATCAAGTTAATGAGCAGAATTCCTGAAAATAAAATCCAGATTCCAACGTCCATGTTTGGACAATCAGCATAATATGTGCCCATTGCATTCTGAAAAAATCCTCTTCTTCCCTAACAAAGAAAAGAAAAAGAACTTCTTCTTTTGGAAAAACAAACAAAAAAGAGGAAAGAGATAATGAGAAGGTAAGCATCCAAATTATCTTTCCTTCTCTGTTTTTTAACAGAAATTTTCGTTTGTATATAATTTATTTTTTACTTCTCTCGTAATTAACTTAAAAATTGAACGTTAATTAGGATTTGAAATTTTATTTTAATCTCATTTAAAATTCTTCAATTTTAGTTTAGCTGACTTGGATTGAAGGTTATTTCTATTTCGGGTTTAATAATAATTTATTTGCCTTAAAAAATTTTTTTGTATGAGTGCCGAAATGTTATTGGTTACATTTAAAAATGTTTATTTGTCATGGTTTGATAATAAAAACAAAAAAGATGAAAGAAAAAAAATCAATGATTTACAAACTAATTTTTTTTTGTGAAAAAGAATTTTTTGTTTTTTTCCAAGGGGAGAAGTTCTTTTTCTTTTCATTTTTAGTGAACAATAGGATTTTTTCAGATTGCAATGGGAACATCTTATGCTGATTTGTCAACTTTGGTCGTTAAATTCCTAATTTTATTTTCAGGAATTCTGCTCAATAACTTGATTATTGGACGTTAATTAGAATTTTAAATTTGATTTTAATCTAATTTAAGATTTTTCAATTTTAACCGTCATTGTATAAAACTTCAGCCACATGTGATTTAAAATTCAAAGAGATATTTCTAACAGTATTGCATAAAGTAGAATAGTCTGCGTCCCACAGGACGTTAATTTTAATTACTTCAGGACTCGCCCTAGTCTTTCACTGACAATGGTAACAAATGCCAATTTGTACTTTCGTATATAACTTCATCTCATCCAATTTTCCTTCATATGAAAAGTGGTATCCTCCATCTTGGCAGTAATGTGGTATAGTAGAAATCGACTTGATTGTTTTTACTTCTATTACTGTCGCCTATTCTCCATTAATGTCAAAATTCTCCAAGTTCATGGCTCCACCTCATTACTATATTCGAAACTACAATTTATATATTTCAAGTATCGGTAATCAGATAGCTGTTTGTGTGTACAAACTAAAGTTTGTTTCCATTTCTTCAATGGACCCATAATACGTCTTGTGTTTGAGATTGTGACTGCAGAGTATTAATTTTTCGAGTAATTCATTATTGTTCTTGTTTACCATTTTTGTTCATGCAGCACCGACACAGTGCTATATTATAAAGTAAAATTTATGTATTTTTTTAATTTGGTTATAAATCCTTTAATACACGTAAAACATGTGACTACCTTAATTAATTTTTTAAAATTACTTGTACATATATTTTAAATTTCCCTGGATTTAGTTTAAAAGTCACATTTATATTCTTTATTGAAAATAATTCTTCGATTCATTTTGATCTTGTAAAATAATTAGTTAGTTATTAGTTGATTACCAAATCCATGCAACAGAAATGAAAGTACAGATTAGGAAAAAAAAATTTTAATAAAAATTATTTGAATGAGTCAATGCAAATAATGTATTTAATGCTTCTTATTTTACGGATTGCTTCTTTATTATTAGCTGATTCATTTTTTTGCACAATACTCAATATGGTATATGATTTGTATAATAAAAGTTTATTTATATTTATAATTTTCCCTATTTAAATTTTATAATTTTAAAAATGTATTTGATATTTTGAAATCATTGTCTGAATTTCATCCCCAAAATCATATAACAAAACGTTTTTTTAATTTTTAAGGAATTATTATAAATGTAGTGTAAAAATTATTTTGATGCTACAATATAAATGCTGAATATAAATTGTTTTAAATTACGTCACATAAATAAATTATTTGCATTAGGGTTACGTAATCAAATATTGGCTATTATTTATAATATAAAATTTGCTTTTCGTTTAAAATATCTCTATTAAAATAATTTTTTCTAATGTTTACGATGTTGGAAAATGAGTATCGGAATTTAATTTTTAAAATTATATGTACATTAATTTTAATGAAAACAATTATCAAATGATTTTTATGCTCTTTACATCAACATTATTAAAATTCTTCAATGGAAATAATTTTTTAAAGCTATACATTATTTGAATTTTTAATAAAAATAATGGTTTAATGTTTTTTTTGTAAATGATTAGATATTTATTCAGTAACTCAGTTGATACTTTAATTGGTGGAAAATTCAACTATTTGCTCTAAAATTAAATTTTTTTTTTTAATTGATAATCCTCGCTTAAAATTATATGCGAGATCCCATAAATAAAAAATTTAAAGAAATAAAACGAAGGTTAGATAAAACAAATCAAACTCTTATTTCTGATTTTTGAATTTTATTTAAGTTTTTGTTTTTTTAATACCGAAAATGAAAAAAATTCTTTAACTTTTGCAGTATACCGACTTTAAAGAAATGATTTGATTCGATAAGATATATCTAGAAAACTGAAAGCAACTATCCAAAAAATTTGTCCAGTAATCAATCAAATGTTAAAAATTTATTGCTATTGTTGTAGGTACAACCCTTATTTTCTTAACGAAAATAACTAGGAGTAACTAACTTCTAAATTTTTAAGAACATTTTGATATAAGTAAACAATTTATTAAAGAAACTTATATAACATTATTTTTGATTCTACAGAAAGAAGTTGAAATGCTGAAAAATAGCCAAGTAATTCATTTCTTATTCAGCTAGGTTAAAAAATTATCAAAAGTTTTTGATTTATAGCAAAAAAACATTCCAAAATAACTAATTGTTATTTAATGAAAAAAGCAGTATTTGGTTTACAAATACATAAAATGATAAAAATTTATTAAAACAGTTTTTTGTTATACATTCGATTGCTTATTAGCATCAAGATGTTCCTTAAAATTTAAAAGTTAGTCATTCACAGTTAATTCTATCGAAAATATCCAGTTTGTACCTCTAAAAATAGGCAAATAGTGAATTTGTTAATTAAGGTAGTTCAAATAATTATTAAATTTTCTTTGGTGACTCTTTTTGTCCATAAATTGCTCAAATTTAGTGCGAATCAAGTGAACAATCACCGCTAATCCCCACCAAAGCATTTTCAATCATTTATTTCTTTATAACTAGTTCAATAAATTTTCTTAAAATTTGTAGTGCTATTGGGCATATTTTTTAGATAGTTGCTTTCAGTTTTATAGGTATTTTTGATTGAATCAAAGCATTTTTTTAAGCCGATATTTTTCAAAAGTTATTTTTTTTCATTTATGTTATTAAAGAAAAAAAATTAAAAAAATTAAAAATCGGCAATGAAAGTTCGAAGCGAAATTTTATTTGTTTTCATTAAAAAAAAGAGTTAAAATCCGATGATTGTCTTCTGAAAATCAATTTGTTGACGCACGTTTTTTTTATTCTACTGTAAGGCGGGCCAAATTATGTCCACTTTGCGCAGCTATGGAAGCTTTTCTTAAAGAAACTTGACCCGCACGCTCCCTGAACGTCATAAAAAATTTAGTGCCAGCTTCAATATTGAATACTTTTGTCCAGACAACTCCTTCTTTGATAGTATCTCCGACCAATATCGTGAAGATGTGGGACTTAAGGTTATTCTCTGAGTTCACAAAGCATAGTAAAATTTAAAAAAATTTAGATTAGATTAAAATGCAACTGACAAAACTTGTTTAACATCCAATCATCAAATTAGTGCAAACTCTTGAAAAAAAAGAAAATCCAACAACCATATTTGGACCAAAACGAAAAGACAAAAAAATTCTCCAATTGTAATCTGAAAAAATTTTGTTAAAACAAAAATTTCAGACAAAACTAAAAAAGAGGAAAGAAAAATGAGAAGGCAGAAAACCACATCCCCTTCCTTCTCTTTTTATTTTTTTTCGTTTTTTTATTTTTATTATTATCTAATCACAATTAAAGAACACTGAAAAAAAAGTAAAATTATATTACCAATGTTTCGCTACCTACAGATTACGATTATCAAGGCAAGAAAAATATAAACAATAGCACCAAAGAACACTTGTTCTCTCTTTGATACCTGAAAATAGAATGAGGGTTAGTAGGTTAATCTGTAGTAAACACACTACAAATATCTGTCATTAATAAATCCGAAATAGAGAAAGTTAAAGAAAAACAAGATTCATGGTACCTGACATTCAAATTTGATTAATCATATTAGCATAACTTTTGTTTAATTTATCCAAATCGGTTTTTAAATATAAAGCATTTCCATGAATTCTTTCTTTCACTCATTACTATCACTATGCAAAATCTTAACATTATCCCAGTCAAACAAATGGTCAACATCAACACATTTCTTTATCTGGCAAGAACAATTTATAACAGCGTCCTAAACGAACATCACTTTTTTGTTCCTCTATCCGAGTATTACAAAAATTAATCACTGAATTCATTTTATATGATATACGGAAAGCAGTATGAATTTTGAACTTTTTTAACATAAGTTCAATAGTTTTAGAAATTTGACCAAAAAGCTATATTTCTTTAACTCTTTCTGATTATCTGTACACAAAGCATTACTATGTTTGTTTTTGATTTGTTAAATTCTAATTGCAATATTTTTTTCAATTAATTATAGTGGGTAATGATTCAAAAAAGCAATATTCTTAACAAGATTTAAATTTCTTGTGTGAAATAAAAAATGGGGCAAACCTATAACTCTGTCAACCAAATTCCCAATTACCGCAATTTTGTGTTGAATAGGATGAGCAGAAAAGAAATTTAAAATTCTGCCTGAATATGTACTTTTCCTCAACCAATTGGTAATAATTTATTATCCCGACCCTTAATCACTTCTATGTCCAAAAAACTGATTCTATTATTCTGCTCTATTTCAAGAGTAAATTGAAGTTTTGGATACAAACTATTAAAAGCATCAAAGAGAAAGGATATATCTCGAAATTTGTTATAAGGAAAAAATATTTTTTTAAGTAAAACATAATTTCTTATACATTCAATCAAAAATCTTTTTTTAAGAATACTGCCTCTCAAATTTCCATTGATTTTTAATGTTTTATTTTTAATTAAACCTTTCTGAATCCAAGTCAGCTAAATTAAAACTTAAGAAATTTAGATTAGACTAAAATCCAAATTAAAAATCTTTTTTAACTTCCAATCGTAAAATTTATGCAAACTCGTGTAAAAAACAAAAATCCAACCACAAAATATCAAATATAACATTTTTCGCTAAAAATTCATTCTTCTTGGTTGACTCTTTAAATACTTAGCTGGAACTAGAACTATTTTTTAAAAATGCCTTTATTTGATTAATGCTTTATCATTTCAGTTGAAAGCCCTTTTTTCTTTGAAATTTAATTATTTTGTTGAAATTTATGTTTTTTAGTTAAAAATCAATTATTTTAACTGCAAATATAACTCGTTTATGGGACTTCCGTTTCCGGTATGAAAATGTAAAGTAGCGGGAATTGTGGTTGCTGAGAGTTTCGATAATTGTGGTGAAATTTGAGGTGAGTGAATTGGAGGAGT
>JAAAKG020140217.1:0-12161 GCA_010014905.2 Druon quercuslanigerum | reverse complement strand
CCTATAGTTAAACATAAAATATGTTAATCCTGAACATGTAGATGTTACATTTGAACATCCATTTTTCTCCGTGTGGTTGTATAAGATGTCATCTTCGCTTTCTATAACGAAAATTGGAATGTATCTTTAAAAAGGCATCCATTCTGTTAAAAGTACTATGTTTAGGGCAAATTGTTTATGTGTATTGCCCGCTACATCAATATTTCTCTGCGTCTATTTTCTCTGAGCTATTACGCGTCAGCCATCAATAATATGTTCTAGTGCTGACAACCTTGTCCTGTATCGCAGTGACGAATCCTTCCGTTTCTGGATACAGAACATCCTTTTTCAACCAAATATTGGATGCCTCACTATGCACTTCATGTTGATTTAACGTTTTGAGCCGCTCGCCGTGGTTAGCTTTCTGTCTCCATTGTATTTGCAATACTTTTATGGTTTCTGCTAAGGACGTATAGTATAGAATCCACTATAAAGATGGTGCTGTAAGGCGCAACATCTCGTTTGCTGTTAAAATAATCTCGCAACTGTACAACTTGTAACTTACATAGTTTTTTGACATCTACAACGCATGAAACGCATGATACCCCTATCTGTCGTGGTAGAACTACCCTTTCAATCACTGAATTAATGTGGTGCATGCAGTGCTTCGTCATTTCTACGCAGACGATTCTGTTTAACTTTTCAAGGTCGGTGTTAGAACATTTAAAGAGCCTGACCGAACAGACGATTCAAGAATACCTAGATATTTATATGACTCGCCCACAGCTATGGCCTCGATGTCATTTTTGAACTCATTCTCTAACTCTGCGGTCCCTAATTTCAAACTGGTTAAATACACTGTTCTGAATTTATCTAGTACGAACTCCATGTGGATATCATTAGAAAACTGCTTTTTTACATCGATCACTTGCTGCAGGTTCTGGGCCGAACTAGTGTTCCATATACAGAAGGTCATCCATGTACAGAAGATGTGTCACTTGATGACCATCCTCATTATCATGTATTCTGAACCCATGAGACATGCTGTTTAGTGTTTTGCTCAATGGGTTTAACTTTGAAGAGGGGTAGTTTTTAGCAAAACAAAGCGTTTTCCACTGATAAAGGAAAGCACCTTTCTCTTTTATTTATGAACTACAACATATTAAAATATTATTGAAATCGTTGAGGTCAGGTTGAGGAGGGGGGGTCCTGTTAAGAGAGTATTTGTTATTTAATTTTGAAATCATTCAAAATACCCTGAATCTTAAAAATGCTAAGAAAAAAAATTTAAATTATCTTCCTAAAAATGAAGATATTTTTCTAAAACTAATATGTATATTTCAGAAGAATAAAATCTCACTCTTTACGTGAATTTGATGCTCATAACCTCTAAACTATTTTTTTTTAAATCTGAAAGTATTTGTTCATCTGGAAAAACAAACTGTCTCCTGAGAAAAATGTTCCTGGCTGCGGCCTTCATTGCCCTAAATTATTTATTATATACTTAAGAGTATCTAAATAATCATCTATAAATGAACGCTATAAATTTCCATATAAAGTAATTTAACTTTGCGTTACATATTTCTTAAGAAAAAACAAACATAATTCGCATACATGAGTTAAGAGCGCTGAAATTTAAATTTTCAGTACATTATATTTGCCTACTTCATCCTTCAATATATTACTTGTCGCCATTCAAATTTAGCAACCCATAATAAAAACAGAAGAAAGAAAAAAAAGACAACCTTCTACCCCCTTCCAACTTTTTTCACTAGTATTTTTTTTATTTTTCAAATTACAATTAAAAACAGTTTTTAATAACCTCTTACTCCTCATGGGTTTTGATTTGTTGAAAAATTAATATTTATTGTTTTAAAGAGGATCTGAACAGACACATTGATAGATTTTCGTGAATGTTTTTTCATTATGATGCGAATAAAGGAAAATAAAAAAGATGGAAATCGATTTTCAGGGTCTTTTTTTCTTTTCTCCTTTTTTTAGTTTAATTAAAAACATTTAAGGAAATTTCCACAATTGATTGTTAAGATTCCTTTTTTGCCCTTTAATTTACAAGAATTCCGTAGTTATATTTAAGTATTAAACGTTTAAGAGGAATATAGACTTTGATTTATTCTAAATATAATTTCTTAAATGTGAGTACTTTGGTTTCTAAATTTTTGAAAGCTCCTTTTAGAAAATATCAGATTTTAAAATATTAGTCTCTGTACAATGTTTCAAACAGATTTCTATTTTCGCTCAATTTGAACCTAAATATTAAGTTTGATAAAAACTAATAAAACTGGACTAAAATAGAAATAAAACAAATTTGTTGCTGATTTACGTTTTTATTCGGAAAGGCATCCCCATGGCACTCGTAGATGCCAAGTTCCAAAAATCTTTATCAATTATATTTCTTTTACATTTACTGGTCAGTACCAGGTCCAGGTGGAGGTGTTCGTGGTTGACTGAAATTTATAACACGATCAGGAGATGGTCGATAATTACGTCGAGGTCGAGGAGTATCTGGTAAGGGAACATACCCATTTCTGTAGATATGAAAATTTGGATTAGCTTCATTATTTGGAATAACATTACCGTTGCCATATAAGTTAAAACGGCCAATTGGTTGACTTTCATGTAACTGAGGTTGTCGATTAATTACTGTCTGATGAACCGGACTATTTGGGGGCGCTGGTGGTACATTATTATTCGGCTCCTCATAATAACGATTAGTTGAAATCCTCAATTGTGAACTCAATTCTGTAAAAGGATCGTAGAGATTTAATTTATATAATATATTGACGAAAGGCAGATGAAGTCAGTATTTAAATTTTGGTATAAAATGTTTCTAAATAAACCCGCGTAGAAAATTGTCAGAGCAGACTTGCGTTCACTTAGGGCATTGTTTAGACCGTCTAATCTAGATAGTCTAGGCACACATTAAAATCAAAGAATTTTTTATCGTTATCTAGACAAACTTTGAAACCATTTGTAACGTCAAGCACCTAAAATAGAGTTTCACAAGATCGATGCGATTGGCTCGCGCTAGATTAGCTCATCTAGACTAGCGTTTAACTATACAAAAACGTTTGACTTCTACTCAGCGCCATAAGGGTCGCCAAATTAACGGAGAAGTCGGTGTTTCCTGGTCCCGAATAGTTCCCTGATCATTTTTCACACGAGGAGCTCTAAAGTATTCTTGATTTTGGGAAAACTAAACTTTTTAATCAGGTCAACGTTTTGTAAACGATATTCAAATATTGTTACTTTTTAATGGTATATTATATCATACTTACGAATAAAATAAAGAATGATTGTAAAGGTCAA
The DNA here is from genome assembly GCA_010014905.2 of Druon quercuslanigerum. Taxonomy (NCBI): domain Eukaryota; kingdom Metazoa; phylum Arthropoda; class Insecta; order Hymenoptera; family Cynipidae; genus Druon; species Druon quercuslanigerum. Next base: position 8,855 of record JAAAKG020140217.1, on the reverse strand, counting down.
AAGTAAAGTTCCAACGACGGCCCTCATTTTTTAAATGGAAATCTAATTATTTTAGAATTTCGTGAACAATAAATGACAAATTTTTAGTGAAAAGACGCTCTGCTGATTATCTCGCATATTTAGAAGGTAGTAGACAAAGGTTATTATATTTGCACTCCATTAATATAAGTTGTATTTCTCTTAACATGCATGTTTTTTATTGATGACTTATAAAAAGCGTATGTGTCGCAACCAAGGTCGGCAAATAAAATTTTTTTTAAATGAATGAAATAAATCTTTTAATGATACTTTAAGTAAATTGTGTTAGTGACTGCGACTCGTATGTAGCAATACCTATTAGGACATTGTAATTTTAGCATCACTACATATAGATTTATACAGTTAAGCATTGCCTTTGTAGTGAATGACAAAAGAAATTGGTCCACTTCTAACTAAGGGTCTGCGCCCGTCCATAAACTACGTTGCCAATTTTAAGCCATTTTATAACCAGTCCTACCCCACTTTGACAAACGTAGTTTTGTCTTAACCGCCCCTCTACAGCACAACCATGTGGTGAAGTAAAAAAATAATGATAGGAAAATAAATCATCTCCGAGGATTTTGTAGAATGTTTCACATTATTTACTTTGGAAAATTTAAATGTTAAAATTGTATAATTTAGTTTATTTATGAATATGGTTTCAATTTAAGTATTTTACAAATTTGAATAATTTATGTACCGAATCAGTGGTTTATTCTGCAATATTTGCTCTTCATATAGACTCGTTAATATTACTTGTTTCTCTTGAATGTACAAGATTCAAGGAAATTTAATAAAGGTGTCTAGACCATTATTGTTTGTTAGAGAATTTTTATCACCCTGATTTTTATAATTATTTTATATTTAAGACTCCCTCACAGCGCGCTTTTGTGAGAACCCAAATAATTGTTATATGCAATCTCAAAATCAGATTCAATATTACATTTTTTAGGTTTTCACGAAAGCCCTCGGAGAAATTGCATTTTTACTATTTACAGCAAGTTCTTACTAAATTCGGATTATAACAGTAACAATTTTGTGATGGAAAGTCATAAGCGCTTTATTATCATTTTTATACAAAATTCAATAATATCAGTTTTGAATGCTTTAAATAACGCTATTTGCAATCATAAAGCTGCCAAACCCTTTAATGAATTTTGTACATTTGTAATTATGAATGTACCCTCCTTTAAACGCTGTAAAAATCTATGTTAGACTGTTTTCATCCCATTAGATATCATATTCATATAGAAGCCAACTGAATTTATTCGAAACGCTTAAAAGAAATCTATTTTACTGGAAGAATAACTTAACTAACAAGTAAATAGACAAATATACTGCGAACACATTTTATTTTACTATCAGACCTTTTTTCAAAATTTGCGCATCACATTAAAGAAATAAATTGGAAAAATAGGACTAGGGTCTTAATGCTTCAGATTTTTTCAATCATAAAGGAAAATAAAACTCCAATAGATAACATGTATGTATTTTAGTACCTTAATTTTTAATTGATCAATCTGTTTGAATCTATCTTTGCAAACGCAAACGTATAATGATATTTCTAAGTACGCAATAAAATCCCCGAATATTAAAATTCCTGAATTATAAATTTCCCAAATGATAGCATTTCCGAATTGTATAAAAATTCCTGATCAATAAAACCTCCAAATATCACAACTCTTGAATTGGAATGCTCCAGTCTCACTTGAACTTTCCAAGCCTATATTTCTGAATACTAAGATTCCCAGACAATAAGACCACCGAGAAATATTTCAAAATTATGAAACACGCGGATGAAAATATGCCCGATTAATTATAGCATTCTGGAGCAAGAAAATTCCCGAATTGGGAAATTCCGCAGTATCAAAAAAAAAATGAAATAGACTTATCTTTTCGCTCGTCCGTTGAATGTTCCAGCCCGACACTATTTAACATTTGCGATCATAACTTGGACAAAATTTAGAATTTTAGAATGCAAACAACACAACTGCAAGTGATAAAGACTAGAAAGATACTGACTTGTTGAGGGCGTACGCTGGATGGCCAGATTTTGTTTGTTTGTTTTTTTCCCCTTTTTTATTTAAGTGCTTTTCGGCCCTTAGAGAGGGTCTTCCTGAGAAGATCGTTCAAGTAAGAGTGATATGTGCTTACTTTCAGCGAGTTGTCATGGAAATTTTATAGAATCCTTGAAATTCCTGAAATTATAATTAAAAATAAAACTAATAAAGTTTTTCTATTCAAAAAATGGAAAACTGAGTTTCCGGAAACCTTTTATGTATGAATGTCGAACCTCAAATGTAACTTCATATTATGTTCTTATAACTTTGTCCCGTCGCTTGAAGATACTCAGCCATCTAAAAGATTTAAAAAATTTATATTTTCAGATTTGAATTTTAATTTGTTACATCTTAATATTTATTTTCATAAACCATGAACAATTTCTGAACGTTAAAAGTGCTAAATGTGTGAATAAATCATTAAAAATGTTAATGTTTGTAGGACTATACTTCTGATTAGGCTACGAAATAATTTTTTGTTGGTTTTAATTAGTTAATACGTTGTTCCTCATTATAATTAACCCAATTAATAAATAATTAGAATAAGTTAAATAAATAATTTGTGTTAAAATTTGTTTTTCTGGAATATTATAAATATAATACACAGTATTATACATATTATAAGTGTCAAAAATGTAATATAAATTTTTTATAAGTTTGCTCCATAATTAAATTAGAGAAAATGCTTTTGAACATACTTTTTAAAAAAATCTTTTTTTTAGAATACAGATCGTATATTAATATTTAAATTACCTTCAATAGTTAATAATAATATCTTATCTATATAGTAGTGTAGGTTTAATTATTACTGAAACATTTGTGTAATTACTTATTGCAATTTTCTAAATCTTTTATTAAAAAACTATTATGTTTTGAATTCACTTTTGCAATTTTTATTTGAGCCCAAATCATGACTCTGCCTAGAAACTGGCTTCTATCTTGACTGCTTTCATGTATAGAAATTCGTAACGAACTCCTATAGATAGCGTCAAGACTGGGTCTAGACAGCAACAGAAGATTTGAATCTGACGCATAGCAAACCTAGACATTACCAGTTTAGCGCCAGACAAGTATTGAGTGAATAGACATGCTTGAAAAAAACTGTACTTCAAGAATGTTCCCAAAATTTTTCACCCTACCAGTGGATGAATTCGGCCGCTTCTTGAGAAGATTACCCCTAAAATAAAATTAAATTCAAAATTCTTACCAAGTGGACACAACAAGTCGAATCAAAACTTGAATTTCGAAGCAGATTACAAAAAACTTTTCGGTTCGACTACACAAAGGAGAGTGGAGAAAAATTAGAGACAGCAAATTGTAAACCGGAAGCCATCCAACTCTCGACCAATACTTTGAAATACTGGTAATCTATTCAATCAGCAAGGATACCATAAGTCGCCAAGATTGGACATCAAATGAGCAGATTATTAAAACTCAAATATAAGAAGTCACCAAAAACACCAAAGAAAACAGGGATCCTCGGAGAAGCTTCACGTTACCCCTGGAGCTTGCAATGATCTTGATAATCAACGAGAACAGACGATGAGATGAAATGGCCTCGCTAACATTTTATATAGACTAGGAACGCGAGCAAATTCGGCAAATTGAGAATCTAGGACGCCAGAACTATTCCACTTTTTGTGCACCCTCAGCACGGGAATTAGAGATTTTGACAGCGAACCATGTGTCGGCACCGCTAGAAATAAATTAAGTTCATAAGAAAATTTAAAAGTAAGTTAAAAAACGATGATTTTACTGTATTCATGGACAATAGGACTGACTTCAAAATCTAATTGTAGTCATCTAAAATAAGATAAAATAAATTGGTATAAAGCAAGATTTGTTGATTTAAAAATTTAGGGAAATTTTACCTCCATTTTTTAGAAGACTTACCGGATCTGAGACATTAACATAAAGACAGAGAAAAATATCTGAAAGGGTTGAACGTAAAGGAGAACGTTTTATGTCTTATTCTTTGGAGAAAATGAATTATGTTAGAAACCACAGTTTTCTGTAGAAGAAATTAAAGAGCAAATTCTTATTGGCCTGCGGTCGTAAGAACCCCAACAGCAAAAACTCATACAGATACAGAAGACCTGCGACACGATATGCAACTTAAAAACATTTGAAGGCCAATCAACAGTCAAACCCTAAGAGAGTCGACCAAAAATCGAATTCAGGTAAATGACTACCAATAAAAAATGAAGGAGGAGAACCTAAGTGTTACAAAAGTAACACTTTTGGTCACATCGCCATGGAATTTCTCGAAAAAACAAGAGGGCACTGGACTTCACAACCGAAATCGAAACAAACAGAAACACTTCAAATTGATATTTTACCCTTTTTCTTCCTCCTTTTTCATCAGATTACCATCGGCTGATGCCGAGAATTCATTCAAGTAAATTATCTTTTTCTTAAAATCTTCGAGGACAATATCAGGCTTTATAGCCTGGTGGACAATAAAAAATTCCAGTAGATCTTATACTTATTATACTCCACAACGTACTCAATTTTCACCTGGGCGTATGGAAAAATGGTCATTATATCAACACCATAGAAGTACCGAAGGTGGTGATATAACAATTTTAGAACCGCATTATATATCACGTACCCGTAGCATGCATGCTTTGCGAGCATCCACTGAGAACATGTCCAAGTGTTTCTGGATCTTGCTTGCACGCTCGGAAACTGGTATCGCCTGCAGGTACGTTCATTATGCGCTCGCGGTAAACTAAGGTGTCTATAACGTTGTCTTGACAGATGAAAAGAAATCTTTTGGACTCCGATCTCAATTTAGCAGACTTGAGAACCATTTTGGACAGACTGATCGATAGCTCTTCTCTACGTATAAAGCGTAGAATTTACCATTAAGGGTCTTGTTAGCAAGGTCTCTTAGAAGAAGCGAATGTTTTCCTTAATGATCACGAATTTTGAGCACCGAAGGTGTTAGTGTTGATACGCTATGCTTACTGTCGCTGGAATCGAATGGGAGACCAAGCTCCTCCGCGGCCCTATCTGAGGCAGAGTATAAAAACGCCACAACATTCACTACTTCATGTTGATATACCTTTTATCAAGGGTCATTTTTAACACAAGTACATTTTGGGATTCCGCTTGCTGTATTCCAAGATATGCATATATTTCTCCATTAGCAAGATGTTAAATTCCATGATCGTCACGCGATGATGAGGTTTCGAGTCTTCCATTGTGTAGGTAGACGCAGGCACACTTTTCCAGTACAAAGTTTATGCCAAACGCTTTAGAATACCTATTTAACTCCACGACAAGGATTTTAAGGTCCTCTTTTGAGAAGGCAAAAAGTTTAAGGTCGTCCATGTATCAAACGTGGTTGACCTCAAATTATATTCTGTTCGGTGGGACACATAAGTATCCAGAGCTTTTTCCTCGGAGCAGAATAGATAGAGACGAGAGGGCCAACCGAGAGAATGTAAGCCACGGACAGCCCATGCCGAAAATTCCCCATCTTTCCCTGTTTGAAGTTGTAATCCGATGGGGTCCCTATCATAACATTTAGTCTAGAAATAACTAATTGGGAACCCTATCAAAATATCTAACCCAGCAAAAACTGGTTGGGGCGCCTGTCAGAATATCTAGTCTAGAAAAAACTGGTTGGGGCCCCTATCAGAATATCTAGTCTAGAAAGAACTGATGGGTGCCCTGTCAGGTTCTAGTAAAGAATCTCGTGTCTCATATAGGTATGGAAAATCTATCTGTATACTGTTTTTTCTTAAGAAAAAAATTCCACCCTTATGAAAAACTGTAAATGTTCAGAAAAAGTTACATTTCCTGTCATTGGAAAAAGTTCAAAAGTTGTCTACAATGGGAAAAAGGAAATATTACAGAAATAAAATTTTAAATCGATTAAAATTATTTATTTTTAAAATGATTTCATTGATGTTCCTGTTAACAGTTCATATATTATATATAACGTCGAATAATAATAAATATTCAATTATAAAAAGAGTTTAAAATTTTTTAAGCTGTAGCTTATGAGTATGGCTTTTTCATCGACTATCAGCTGCAAGATTTAGCGTAACGATTAAGACTCCTGGCTGCAAAGTGATAGATTTAGGTATAGTTGTAGGTGTTCGATACACCGTAGCGTTAGAAATTTCATTTGTAATATAATGCTTAAAAATGTAATATATGTATTCACTCTAAATAGAACCATAAATATTTAAAGTCAAAATGCTCGCAATCAATGAATGTTTATTTTTTAAATACCTTTTTTGTCATATAAATTGAATATTAAACTCAATTAAATACTCATCAGCTAATAGGAAGGGTCTAGACGGGGCCCTACTAATCGTCACGCGATCAAAGGGCACTCCCGTCAGAGCCTGCTCAGAAGTTCTAGCTAGAGTCTGGTTAAAACAGCGTTAAATAACTAGCCAGGCCCTCTCCATTTTTTCCGATGAGCGCCCGTTTAGAAATCGGGAAATCTATCCAGGGCTATCTATCCAGAAATCTATCCGATCGATAAACGTCCTGATTTTAAGGACATGTCCTGGTTTTGCCCCATCTGTCCTGGTGTCCTGATTTTCTCTTGAAAACTATGAAAATCTTCTGGTTTTTATAGAATCAGATTTTGTCGAGAAATCTTCTGATTTTTAACACCAATTGCGAATTGAACGTCAATTGAAAGATCATCTTGTCTTTGATAAAATCCCAATGGAGCGATTAACGCAACCGACTTTCAGTGAAAACTGTTCGCGACACATTTTCCCCCATCTTTGAACGCAATTCAATTGACGTATCGTCAAACGAAACGAAATAAGGTCTGGTAACCCTATCAAGGTTATAAAAAACGCAATTTATACCACTCTAACCTCAAAATTTCAACTTTGACATGATTATTCGGCTTTCATGGTATAAAATACTATCATGAAAATGGCGCGTTTTCGTGCTTATAATCTGTACGTAATACAATAAGTGAAAGGAAGATATTTAGATAAAGACGGAAATAGGTCGATGATTTCAGCGACATCTGTAGCGCACTCGTCTCGCGAATTAGTGTGCAGAACTATATACGCTAGAACAACTAATCTGTATTTAAAATATTAAATTTTGTCTTTTCAAACTGATAAAAATTTTTTATGAAGAAAGTATAAAGTTTTATTATTAATTTATATTAAAAAGTCATTTTTCATTGCGTGCCTTCCAGTGCACGCCTCCTGACCTTCGTCAAGCAGCAGAACTAGCTACATTAGATTTGCTTCCCACAAAATCTAAAAAATTGTACGAACTTGCCTACGAAAAGTTTTCTAAGTGGAAGTCGGAAAATAAAGCTATTACGTCCGAAAATTGTTTGATCGTTTACTTCAAAGAGTTAATGAAAACTTTCAAGCCCTCAACTTTATGGCCTCAGTACTCGATGCTACGAAGCAAGATTAATATTTACGAACATATGCAGATTAATCAATATAAAACTTTGGCCGCAAGTTTAAGTTCTTTTTCTCGCGGATATTAGTGCAAAAAGGCAAAAGTATTTACATCTGAGGACGTACAATACTTTTTGAAAAATACGCCAGAAGAAAATCACCTCGCAACAAAAGTAAGTATAAGTTAAACATAAAAAATAAGAAAAATCGAATACACAATCAAATACACATAACCAACACATACCTAACCAGATACACAGTATTTACAGTATAGACTGCATATATACTATACATGCAGGAAATGGAATATTTTTCCCAATTTCAGGTCATTTTAATCTTTGATATTAGTGGTTGCTGCAGACTGGATGAAATTTATGAAGTCAAACTAGAGGATATCGAAAAACAGGGAAAACTAATTCTGGTTAAAGTTCCTGAAACGAAAAATCAAAGACCAAGGTCTTTTATAATAAATTCCGAATTCGTTCCCTTTGTGGAAAGTACCAGGTTTTTCGTCCGAAAAATGCACCAACAAATAATTTTTTTTGGAACTAGCAAAAGGCAGGTGTACATCTCAAGTCATCGGCATCAATAAAATTGGGAGCATGCCCAAGAAAGTCGCTAGATTTTTAAATTTAAGTGAACCTAAAGCGTATACAGGTGACTTGTTTCGTAGAACATCAGCTACATTATTTGCCGGATTCAGGTGCGAAAATTTTGGAACTACAACGCCACGGTGGTTGACAGTCGAGCACTGTTGTACAAGGTTACGTCGATGAGTCTTTGGGTTACAAAAAAAAGCTGCAGATATGATTTCAAACGTCATCAATTTCTCTGCAAAAGAAGATCAGCTACCACGAATGTCTAATTCGCCACTAAAAAAACGCTCCAAGACGACTAACTCTGAGAAGCGAACGTCTAAAACGGATTCACCTCAAAAAGTGATCATTTTAAACAATTGTAATGTGTCCATTAATTATAAGAAATAAAAATTATTGTTTCAAGTCTTTTAATGTTCAAAGTGTGCTAGTCTTCAAAGTGTTATATTATTCAAAGTTTTCTATTATTTAAATTTGCTAAAATAAAAGTATATACAATTATTTTAATTCTATATTCCTTCCTTTTATTCGAAAAAATTTCTTATTTAAATTTATTCAATTTAATCTTATCGTAATTACCATAAGAGCGAAGTTAATTTCACCACAATTTTAATTTCCAATCATAATATACTATTAGTCTGCTATTAGTTAATATTGGCTCTCCCTTGCCATAGAAATGTTGTATTCCTGAAGGCAATAAAGATACATACATACATACATACATACATACATACATACATACATACATACATACATACATACATACATACATACATACA
>JAAAKG020140216.1:0-12161 GCA_010014905.2 Druon quercuslanigerum | reverse complement strand
ATGCATGTGTGTGTAGGTGTGTGTATATTTGTGTGTTTCTGTTTTTGTGTACAAGGTGTCCCACCCTCAAGTGCCGGACCTAAATGGCTGTATAAAAGTTTAGAAAAATATAGATCAGTTGAAGTTTTAGTTTTTGAGTTAAAACCATCTGAGCTGGACCAATCAGAAGCGTGGTATAAACGCAGTTTCGTGACTGCTGTTCTCCCGTTGCTAACCCTACCTCGACGCTCTCTCAATAACACTGTGTTGGACTCCTACTCACTTCCACTGATTTTTGGAAAAGGAATTTTCGATTCATTTATTTTTATTTATACAGCTATATAAGTCCGGACACTTGAGTCTGGGATATCCTGCATACTTTCCACCAAACTTTCGGCCATAGTGTAGACCACAAATTTACTATGGGATTTGCATCTGGCGATTGTGAGCCACTGGCTGTACAGGCGGCTGCAGTGTTTTTTTTCGTTGTCTTCCTAAAGCATCCATTCGCCATACCCTTGACCCAAAAATTCCTCGTTAGACTTTGTCAAAGCCATATAAAATAAAAATATTTCATTGTCAATAGGCGCTTCAGCAGCATTGTTCCTCCTCCTGATTGGGCAGTCATATACCTGAATCTGAATTGGTGTCTCTCACAAGAGCCATTCAGAAAACGCGCGCTCAAGCCCACGATTAAAAAAGTACATACATTTCGGCTAACTTCATCCGTACTCTCGTACCCCTATTGATCAATTCCGTTAGCCATTGCCATTTAATGTAGGTTACAGTAGAATCAGCCAATAATCTGCCGAGAATTGAAAACACGATTACATAAGTCGATGATGTAACATAGATTCAATAACTGTATGGTGCAACTAGACGCAAATTTAAAAAAGTCAACATTCCTGTGACCGGGAACAAAGAGTTTTCAAATACAAAACAAAATGAAAATTTGGAGTTATCTTGAAACCGTAAGAGATGCGTGAAAAGACAAAATTTTGAGGGTTTTCTAAAAGAAGATGATCCTCGAACAGCTACCAGTAAACAGCCCGTAAATCAGACAGTAAAAAAATGATCGAAAAATTTATTTAAACTATGATTCTCGGTCACTCCGATCTAAAGCAATAAATAGATTTTCCCGGTCAAATTGGCTGAATCTGTAGTATAATGTAGTTTATAATATCCTGATCAAATAAAGTCCTTAGACACTTGGTCCAAAAAATGCCAGGTTTCGAGATAGGAGGGACCAAATGTAACTTTTCATGGACGCGAGAGGAGTTTCACGGACCCTCTAGGACTGTTTGACACAATGTTGAGACATCATGCCGATCTCTCTGTTCCATTGATATTTTGTAGTTTGGTAACTCGCGAACAATAATATCCATGTCCTAATGTCGAGAGAAGGACACTTTTTCGTGGGTGTTGTACCAAAGTTAGAGTTTCATGCACACTGGAGGAGTTCCACGGACCCTCTAGAACTGTTTGGTACCACGCTCAGAGATCATTCCGAACTCTCTTTCAGTTGAATATTTTGTATTTTGGGACCCCCTGAACAATAATATCCATGTCTAAAGGTTGAGAAAAGGATACTTAGCGATCGGTGTTGCATCGTATGTCGCTTTTCATACAGGGGAGAAGAGTTATATCGACCTTCGAGGACTGTTGACAGCATGATCGGGGACCATGCCGAACTGTCTGTTCCATTGATATTTTGTATTTTAGGGTCCCCTGATCGATAAAATTTAGAACTGAAGGTTGAGAGATGAATAGTTTTTTGTCGGTGTTGCTTCGAAGGTTGCCTTTCATGTACTTATTCAATCTAATTAAACAGGTCCTATTAACCACGTCGTCAAGATTAAAGTATGAGACGTGTGTCTGGGGATAGTCTAATTACTGTAAAAAAATTAATTGGTAGTTTTTGGATTAGGCTGATTAAAAATCATCAATTATGTACGTACTTATTCAAACTAATTAATTAAGTCCAATTAAGCTCGTCGTCAAGACTAATATTGAGTGGGCGTCTGCGGATAGTTTACCTTCCGTAAAAAAATTAATTAGTGGTTTTCGGATAATGGTAACATAAACTGAATTTAATATAAAAAAAGTAAAGTAAAGCGCGTTATTCCTCATTCAAACTTATAATTCATTTTTTGCCAACTAATTCGCCAAGACTAAAGTGTGAGAATGGTGTCTGGGGGTAGTTTAACTACTGTAAAATGTTAATTGGTAGTTTGCGGATCAGACTTCCACAAACTGAATTTGTTTAAACATCACTAAGTGCTTATCTAATATTCAAACTAATTAATCAATTCCTGTCAATTGCAGGTGACGGACAACTGTGTACGGAGCAACTGTGCACGAGTCCGTCTGTGCACATCGGTGGCCATAGGAACAACTGTGCACGTGCTTGGCCACAGGCACAGCTGTGTACCAATCCATCGTAGCATGTCTACATTTCAACGTGCACATATGGGACTCTCCCAACTGAGCACGTCTAAATGTCGACTAAATGTCTAAATGACTAAATAAAATGAACCATAAAATAAAAATAATATAAAAAGACTAAATCTCGACGTGCACAGATGGTACTCTACTAACGGTTCACGTGCACAGATGGGAGACTCCCAACTGTGCACGTCAAAATGTAGATGTGCGCAGATGGCCCGTTGCACAGTTGTGCGACAAATGTTTGGTAGGATAAGAGCCAGTTGATTCCCTTACATATAGTTTCTTTTTACAACAACATTAGCCCTATATTCCATCCATAACCCCGTCACGTTTTAATTTGATTACAAAACATGCACGTAATATTTTGTTTATGAACCATAGTCTCCTTTTTTGTCAATTTTGAAACATTTGAATTTGAATATCGGTTGTTATGATGAAAAAGTCTTCTTTAAATTAACATTTAGATTTCGGGCATCGGTGGCTTGTAATAAAGGAGGTTTGCCGCCATGGCAACCTGATTGTCAATTTCCAAACTGTTTACATTATGTATGTCCTTTTTTTGAAAGAATCTTTGTAGTTTACTCTTCACACAAATTCTGCATTAACTTTCCATTTTCGTCGCCTGGGGCAATATTTGTTTGATATTGGAGTTAAGTTTATAAAAAGAAACACTGAAGAATTTCCTTATACCTGGAATTTAGTCATGCCGCCCGTCAGACTAAGTTGCTACATATGTGCAATCGCCTAACAGCCACGAGCGATGGTACACATATCTGATGCAGAAAATGAGTAAAAACAACAAATTTATGAAAATTCGAGGATATGCCTGAACTGCAGTCGAAGCATTAATATGAAGATGAATGATTTATCACTTGTTCCTCATTGTCTGACACTCAATGTTTTAAAACAAAGAAGAAATAGTTCTAGTATATTTTGTAACAGAATGCAAGATGTGACCAGGTTGTCGGTGAAATGTAGGGTTAATGTGTTTGAAAAACATTGAACTCCTCTAGTTTGTATGAAACGTTAACTTTGGTACAACACCTACGAAAAAGTATCCTTTTCTGGACATTTAGGCATGGATATTATTGTTTAGGGGGGGGGTGGTCCCTAAACTACAAAATATAAATGAAACAAAGAGTTCGGCATAACCTCTGAGCGTAGTGTCAAATAGTCCTCGAGGGTCCGTGGAATTCCTCTCGCGATATTATAAACTACATTGTACTACAGTTTCAGTCAATTTGACTGGGACCATATTTTCAATAAATGTGTGCCGAATCCTTTAAATAAATCGAAAGTATAATTTATCTCGAAAAAAGTCATAGATGCATGGAAACTAGTTACATATTAGGTATTGTGCAAAGGAGTCTTTTCAAAAAACTCTAAACAAATTAAAATATTTAAAAAAATTTAAACAATCAAATTTTTGAATTATATCGCAATCGATCAGAGATACAGGAAAAATGAACAAACGTTAAGGAGTTTGCACAGCAGAACAGTTTCCGAAAAAATCAAACTAACTCAACAGAGTGATTTAAAATAAATAAATAAAAATTAATTTAGATATATCTTGAAACGGTGAGAGATGCGCGAAAACTGACCAAGTTTTCTCTGAGCGGGATGGTCCTCGGGCACCTCGAATTATTTCAGTAGTAAGATTTTCATAAGAAAAATTTTGTGTTATCTCGAAAACAATGTGATACACGTAAACTAAAAAAATATTCCGGTTCTTGTACAAGGGGTACTTATCAAAATCTTAATAGTAATATTTTCTAAGTGTAGAATGCCTTTAGGCATTTCTTTTCCATTGGTCAGTCACTGACGGGGCGAGACTGCACATTGACCTTGGTGGGAGGTGATGAAAATGCGCGATTATAAATAGTCCAGCATGGGGTCTTGAAATAGGTATGCACTGAAATAGGTGTGTCTTGTAATATATAAGAGTTCTCTATAATAACATTTACAGTTTGCAGCCTGAAGCGTGTTGAAGGAGAAAACGCTAAGATGTCTTTTCAGAGAAAAAAGAATAAGGATAAAACGAACCCTAGAACGGGAAAAATATAATTGATTTTTTATCTTCATTTTCTAGGTCAAGTATTTATTTACAAATGATAATTATGCTTAATGGAAAGGTTAACAAGAAACTTATCGAAACTGCATAGGAAATTTTTTACATTCTTATTCATTAGAGTGTAATGTAATCGTCCAAATTTTTAATCTTTGGTTTTTAGCGGATCTTCACCTTTCGGCACTCCAAAGCCCGAAATTCATAAAATAGCTTTTGAAGCTCTTGAAGCTTTTAAAGGTTGTGAAGGTTAAGTTCCTTAAGCAGATATTCCCGACCAAAATTAAATAATTTAGAGCATTTAAAAAATTTGATTTTTTTTAAATTTCAGAAATTGTTGTCAAAATTTTTTTGACTTGCAAATTATCCTAATAGAATTTTTAATTTCTATGACGATTATAAAAATTATATACTTTTGAAAATTTTCAAAATTTTCAAAAGAAAAAAATTTTTTTTGTGAATAAAGAATTTTGTTTCAAGTTTTCACTATATATAAAACGTATTATTTAATTAGACCGAAATTTAAAAAGTTAGATCATTTTCAAAAATATGCACTTTTTGTTGTTAAGCGATTTGTATGCTTAATGCATAATTTTAGTAGTAGTATTCACAAATCAAATTGATGAATCTTTTTAATTCGACAAAAATTAGAAATATTCTAGATTAGTTAATCAAAGTCGAGTTGGCTTAAAACTAAAGTTTGAACGCACGGATTTAAAGCCTACGGCTTAATGTATTTATTAATTAAATTGAAAAAGTTATGTTTTCTTATTAATATTATATTAAAAAACATACCTACTACTTATATGCTTTGAAAATAAATAGTAGTTGAGAAAAAATGAAATAATCCCTCATACATATTAAAGGGCTTCTAATGTATAATTTTACGTTATTAAAGGGTCGATAAATGTAAGAATTGCACTTTTTTCTTATTTAAATTTATTTTTTAATTGAGAGTTTTTTTCCTGATACTTCGAATTCTGTGACTTGCTTGTTGGAGGCAGTAATGAGAACGCGTTCGCTGACAGTTAGTGTGAGAGTTTGTTATAGTGTTTGTGTTGAAGATGTGAGTCTAGTGTGAGGTTGGTGGCTAGGAGGAAAGTAAGGGTGTGCAGGGTTAGTTAAGTAATAAAAAAATTAATGTTTAACGTTAAGGCTAGGCAGTTTTTGGTGAAATAGGGAAAGTATTCAGATGAAGTGATGGACAGGAGTTCTGGCCTTTCGAGCAGGTCAAAGCTGGTTCTCGTATAGCTAGAAAATGTTAAGGAAGGAAAAAGGATGTCTCCTAGGGCTGATAAGGTAGCTCCAGAGTTCAGAGACATATGTCAGTCGCAGTAGGTGCTGCATGGAGAAGTCCATGTTACCGATGAAGAACAGGGAATTACAAAGTCAGGATAAGGACAACGGAGGTGAGAGTAAACAGAAAACATAAGGCAAAAAAGAGAAACATTAATTGGGTAAGAGGTTTGAAGCTAAGGAACGGAAAAGAATGAGAGAAGAAGAAAGAAATGGGAAATCCTTGGTGGGATAGGAAATGCAAAAAGATTAAAAGAATGCTGAAAAGGAAGTACAGAAGTGGAAAGAAGGCACTGCGGGATGAGATCCATAAGTGTAAGGGAGAATGCACTTTACGTTAATGTGTAAGAAAAAAAGAGCACGAAAAGGAGAAATACCTCGAATAGGAGTTGAGAAGTGTTTAGAGAGAAGAAGACTTGTAGATGATAATTAATAGGTTTATGAAATGTAGAGTGGGTATCAGCGAGAAGATAGATGAGGATATTGAAAAGCAGATAAGAAAATTGCGAAAGTCTAAGGCCACAGGACTGGATGGGATAGAAAACGAAGCGTGTCTGTTTACCGCACAAGATATTAGGAAGAGGCCAGAGAGGTTAGTGAAGAAAGCATGGAGGGGGACTTTGCCGTCGATTTAGGCGAGCTTTAGGGAGGGAAGGAGCACTATCGAAAATATTTACGTCTTGGAGCACGTGTTGGATAGAGAATTAGCGAAGAAGAGTTTAAAAGTGTACTCCTTATTTGTGGATTCCAAATTCGCGGTCCCTTCGGTGGATAGGGGGAGGTTGTGAAAGGCGATGAAGGAGAGTGAAGTAAAGAGAAGCTTGATCGAGAGAGTAAGGGATGTATATGAAGAGACAAAAGATAGGGAAAGAGGAGGGGAGGGAATTTCGAGGGACTTCTGATTGAACGGGGGGGGGGGGGTAGTAAGCTAGCACCTGCATAAGAATAGGTTAGACCTGAAAGGGTTTGTGAAAGAGTTTGTGTACCAGGGCTTCGGAGAAATGGGAGAGTAGATGGTCATATTAAAGAGAGAGTGAGGACGGCAAATGTGATGATGGGACAGGTGTGAAATAAAGAACACAACAATTAACTTGAACTTGTATACTGAAACGACGAGACCAGTTCTGAAGTTAGCGTTCGGATGACGTACTAACTCGATTTTCAGGCTATTCAGATGTCAGTAACCAAACCATTACGAGTGCAAACCTATCTATTCTCATTCTATTTTTGCGATAAAAGTTTTATATAATAGTTAATAAACGTTCATAACGTTAATACTTTAATTTTAAAATTATTTAACCGAAAAACGTTTATTCTCAAAAAATCAACGAAAGAGTATTTTATAGAATTAAAAATCTTTTTTAATACAATTGCTGTTTAAATAATTAAATACCGACGAATATTTTTTTATCAATGTATCTTCGTATTATTTTAAAGTAAGGTTTCCGGACTCGTTGGATGAAAATGTTTGGGTGTGTTTATCTGCTTTGATTGATCAGTCAAATTATAACAATAATAAATAAAGAAAGTTATATGCGATATGAAATTGTTATGTCAATTACATTATACATTATACATTATACGTTGGTCGACGTTTTTTTGACGTACTGACGATTCAAACCGTAATGGTGGCGTATCTCTCCGACAGTAAATTTATTCACGAGTATTTAAAAAAAAAATCAATTCGGTTGAAAATTGACGAGTCACCGATTTTTTGTACGAACAAATCCAAAATACCCTACTGTGCGGCGTTTCTAGTATTCCTTGTTTTCTGCGATCTCTCGTGGTAAACCGAGTTGCTGAAAGACCACGGCAAACTGATATCTCCCAACAGGGTTTACGGTTTTTTCAATCGTAATGCATCGCTTATCAACTCTAAAATATATGAATCTTTTAAACACTTTTCATCAATAAAAGCTGTGCCCCCTTCATTCCAATTCATACGCTCTCTAGCGTCTTGTTTAGAAAGACGTTCAAGTAATATATTTCCTTTCAGTGCAAAACTTCTTAGAATAGTTGAAAGTATCCTATTATTATTTAAAGATTAATCACTATAAATATCATTTCCATCGTTCGTTTCTCCACAACTTGCATCTTGTCTTTTATTTCACATTTTTTTGGCCTCATCAACAAAAAATAGAAACTTCTGTAAAACCTGTTGATACATTTTGCATTTTTCATGTTCGTCTTTTAAAAGGGGAGAGAATAAAGTATTTGACTCATTTCAGTATCAAGACGTTTCATAACAGTCCCAGAAGGTTGAGTGGTTATATTGGGGTTTGTAGGTAAAGCTTTGTAAACATCACCTGAGAATGGTGACGAAGCAGGAAGTTGTTGTTGGCCTAAAACCTGTTTCTGGTATTTTTCGACCTTCTCGCTGGGAATTTAAACCATTTTCCTTGCGTATTCCATATTTATAAAAAAATAGTAAAATCAAATCAAAGAAGAAAACAAAAGCTTAACTATGTTTTAACTTTGTCTTAAAAATGTTTTAAAGAAGACGGCTAATTTTCTCAAAGTTTTTCTATGTTTTTTTAACTTTTATTTTTCATGGTTTTTTAGTTACACATTTCCAGCTAATACGTTAGGAGCATAATTGCATATACATTTAACAATTTTGGTGTCAACTGTACGAAGAATCGGACCGCGTTGATTAGAATTCAAGCGACATATTGCATGTAATGCTATAGTGTTTTTTTCACCAATATATTTACATGTGTCTACCGTCATTACAAACGAACAAGTGGATTTTTGCACTGTCACTACTACTCTTTATACCTTTTTGAGGTATGCAGACATAGGAAAAATCGTCAGTCGGAAAAATATTTGTTCTAAAATGGCAATTATCGGGTGTGAATTATTTTAAATATAGAAGAAGATACCCATGGGATTTCGTAGTTGCATCATGATAACTTTCTTGTAAAAAACGTGATTTTTCTGGACATATTTGCTGCGCAAGGTGTTGAAATTGTTCTCGATCTCAAAGATTTTTAAAAACAACGATATCATTATCATTAAGTGAGATATCTCTCTGACGATGCCCATGATGAAATAAATTTTGTAATATAAAAATAACATTAAGGTTTCTATTGTGAATATCTTTTGTAAATAATTCAAAAATAGTATTATTAGATGATTCCCGTATAAAATCATCGATAATAACTAGTTTAGCTCTGTTGTCGCTCGAATAATCAGATACGTGTGGCAAACCCTCGTGAAATTCAATAAACTTTCCGTATTCTGAATACACTGATTGCCATTCTGAATAATAGAAAAAAATAGTTCAAACTTAAATTCACGCATTTTCTTGATATGACGGACAAAGTTTTTTACAATAAATGTTTTTCCACAACCTGTTGGCCCGCAAATCATGAAGGTAAATGGATGTTTCCATCGTGTGTCCGTTATGCATACTAATGAATATTCATATCATCTACTTGTTTTATAGATTTTTATTATTTATATCTGGTAAAAAGGGTAAAAACAAGACACTTCAAAATTTTAGTATCGTATTAAACCTAGACTTTGAAAAACAATAGCCGCTTACGGAACGTATTAGCTTTTCATGTTCTGCAAACGGTACGCGCGCACGCACGCGCCAGCGTATAAGCTTATCGCGCATGGACCGGCGCTGGTACAAGCTTACGAATGCGCCGCGGACGGTGTTTGCCTCCACTTTTAGCTGATATGGAGGCCCTCTACGCGTTGCGCCTCTGCGCGCCTTTCCCGAAACATTTTATTTTTGGTTATTTTCATTTTATTACCTTTTTCCAATGTTTTATCCTGTACATGGATGCTAAGAGAAACGAAAAATCCTGCCAGCCTTCACGTTTGAACAGTGATTGTAGATAGTGCACCTGCTTATCTAACCTGTAAGAGCGGCAAAAGAAGAAACGAGAGACAAGCAATGTTGAGCATGATGAAAGCGAGAGTTATAGGAAAACCTTCAAAATGAAAACTGTAAAACTGGAAAAATGTTTGTTTTTTAAATTGTATGCATTTGAAAAAGTAAACATATAAAAATGCGATGCGTACAAGATAATTTTTTATAAAGACCTCAGCTTGTGTAAAATTGTATACAAGATTTTTATTTTTGGTATTAGTTTTCATACAAGACAAAGTGTTTTTTCATATAATTCATCATTCATATACCTTTCTCATTCACATTTCATACACTTATACATATATCTTTATCATGATTTGTCATGAAAACACAGTTAATGTGTATAAGACACATACAGCTCATACGGACAAAAGTTTCGAAAAAAGTTGTTTAGTGTCACACATTTTTTTCGATTTTTTAAAGATACTGACATTCTTTACTTTACAAGCGATGAAACTGTGCAACATCACAGTTAGTTCGAGAAAAACTATATCAAGATATAGTTCAGCAAATTATGAGGGTAGTTTATTTTTCACTTGTTACTTGAGGAAATCGTATTTTGCCTTGACAAGATGATTGATAAAGTCATCAGATGGATTTTTCATATTCTCAAATTTGAAGTAATTACACAGTTCCTCTAAAAGTATATTTTTATAATGCTCGACGTTCGCCGTAATCCTCTCCAAACATCTTACTGGTTCATCAACACAAACGGCCACGTTGACAAGCCCTTCCAATGTGGGCATTTGCATCATGACTCCTTGTGAAATAAATCCTCTACATTTGTCCTCCTCGTTAATTTTCTCAAGAAAAAACAGCTTTCGACGAATATGATGTAATAAACACAAGCTGGTATTGGTATATAACAATCACTAAGGTCCCACTTCAAAGAATGATGCAATTGTATCGAATTTATGTACTAATGTGTCCATTCCGACAGGTTTAAAGATAACACTCGTGAACAATTACCAAGTAATCGTAGAGCTGGTTCAAACTGATCATCGGGTTGGATTTCTAGACCAACAAAGAGCACAGAATAAGGTTATGCTGACTTGGATTTTTCAGTTTTTTAACGACTTCACTTTCAAAAGGTTTTTCCTCGTCCACTACTTTTTTACAAAATTTTGTTCTTGTCAAATGTTTTTCAAAGAACATTTATTAGAATCTTCATCATCATTGACACTCATTCTTAACACTTGACTTTGATATTCAGACATTTTATAGTTTAGAAACGAGATGAATAGTGCAACTGGTACATATATGAGAGTACCTCGAGTTTTTATAGATAACCCTTCCTCTCCTCCTCTTCCTCCAGTTCCTCTTATCTTACTTACTTGACTATTATGGATCTAATCTTTTTTTCTTGAGGCTATACCAACAAATTTTCGAGAAAAATTTTTATCCTTATTTTACTTTTGAAACAATTTTTATTCTTAATATGATTTTTTTTACACTAGAGTATGTGCTACATGGAATTTTTCTTTTCACTCTTGCAATTCTCTCTCTCGTGCGTGTGTGTAGTTCGAGAAGTGCCTGCCAATTTTACAACTGTTGGAAAATGCTACAATACGAAAGATGAGAAGTAAATATGTTGTAACATTGTTTTTCCCGAGTCCTTCTATCTCCTGGACTTCTTTTCACACCTCTATCTCAGTTCTTGAAATAGGTAGTCGAGAAGGAGAGAAAGAGCAACTGCATAGGCACACTAGAAACCCTAACTCTATAAATTAAAGGACCTTATCTCAAAACTTCTTGCAATTCTCCGTAAGGCATTTTTAATGCCAGATTTTTCTCGAGTTTCTTCAATAAATGTAAATTCGTTTATACGTGTATTAGTGAGCTTTTGGGGGGATTGATGTCCTCTGATCGATCTCGATAAGGGATGCCCATCCGGAGGACAAAATAGAAAAATTATATAACTTCTTGAACAATAATGTGAGTGATAGTGCTAAGGATGATGATGGTTGGAACCACGTGTTGGTCAATATGGACGTCAACGAGGGTCCTGAAATTGGCGTGAAAAGTATGTGGGCGTCGATTTGGACTTTAATTTACGTTATCGCGGAAGGTCTTCGTCAACGAATTTTGCCAAAAACTGAATATCTGAAATTTGTAAGATCTCAAGTCTTGGGATTCTGGGGTGAGATAAACTTACAAAAAATGACTTAAGTGTGTAATTGTGTAGTGCTAGCTCTCAACGCATTGATTCGCGACATGGGATTACATTCCACGCCGAATCTTCTAAACGACGACTGGGATAATGTTTTGGCTAACTACGACGTACCACCGCGTGAGTAAATTTTTGAAAAATAACAACTTACTTCTATTATTTGTTATTTTCTTTGCATTTAAAATAACACCTTAAATTCAAATAATAAATATATATAATAATAAATTATTGTTATAAATAATAATAATAATAATAATAATAATAATAATCAATAACATAATAATAATGAAAATAATAATTTTAATAAATTTTAATAAATA
>JAAAKG020140215.1:0-34461 GCA_010014905.2 Druon quercuslanigerum | reverse complement strand
ACACGAAAACATCAACGCGCATGACAAAAATGTAGAAACATTCTTACGCTTCGTCATAATTCTTGGAGGGGTTTTTGCCCTATCCCCACTTGCGGAGTTTCTACTCCTTACTATTACTTCGTGCAATTTTTATAAAGAAGCTTTAATCATCTATTCCACTTGCTGCATCCTTTATATTCTTTATGATTTTTTTTAGGGGCCGTATTTAAATTACATAACGCTAATGTGAGGGAGAAGGAAATATGATTCCCGTGCATCTGAGAGAGACAGGCATATACTACAAGCGTTACGTAATGTAAGTACGGCCCCTTACGGTCTACCGTTTTCGAGAAAAATTGATTTTTCTGTGGAAAACAGATAAATTCACAATGAGCGACCTCTAAATATTATCAGATTTATCTCTTTTTCCAGGATATTCATTTTGTTCTCAAAAGGAACAAAAAAATCGAAGATGCAAGTTCAGATTCGGATTTCCTTTTTTTGTTAACACCGCTAAAACGTATGGCCTAACAATATAAATAGATGCTTTTACTTACGGTGAACTTTCTTAAAGTATGGTTTTGTGAAACAGAATTGTTTATAAAAGTTATGTATTCCAATTATTATTATTTTTTTTAAATTAATTTTTATTTTTTCCAGTTAAGGGTTTTCCACGTGAGATTGATTTCAGGTCTGAATTGCTGTAAAGTTTCTATGACTACCAATTTCTATAAATCAAAAAGAAAGCTTTCAGATATAAATTTTGAAATAAAGGACTCCAATCAGATTTTAGCATTATTCCATTCATAATTTCATTTTCATCGCATAAATTATTAAAACTAATTAAAATGATAATGCGTAGAAGTAATTAAGCGCTATAAGAAATTGAGTCGAATGAAATTGCTTTTATTATTATAATTTAGGACAAAAATCCTGAAATATTAAATTGTCCTTTCCATCATTTTATTTAAACCTGTCATTTTTGGCGTTTTTATTTTGATTTTGTATCACCGAATTGGTCCCTATAATAAAGCAAAATATAATCTACAATCAAACTTAAGTTTTCAACTGAAAATGTGTATTTTGGTATGAAATTAATCTTATTGCCCTACCGATAGAAATCTCCGAGTTATTTCTAGCGAAATAGCCTGGCCCATTTGAGGTATTATCAGAGTCTATTTGAAACATTTTAATCGCTGAGATAGTCTGAGAGATTTGGGTCCTTTTCGAGGTCATTTTAAGAGTGATGCGACGGTAATATAACGGTCCTATTGTATTTGTCACGTACCTGTTGGGGAGAGTTTTTTTACAGTAGTTGGCCTCACCAACCCGACTCCCTTTTTAAATTTTTCTTCAAATTATTAATAACACTTTTTGTAATTGATGAATTTTCTCATTACACATATTTCATAATCATAACTTATATCCTAATATACTATTTGGAGTTGAATTCAAAAATGTTGTCTGGTATGGCGTATCCCATTCCATTTAAGAGATACGTTATATTAATTCTAATTTTAAACATTAAAAAAAATGTTAGATAACTGAAATAACCAAAACCCGTAGATTCCGAATTGTTATGTTTAGGCTTCTGACTTTAAAATTAAAAAAAATGTGTTAATAAATTTTAATCCGAAAGCTAAAGAAGGGACCCTTGAGTGTTCGGCTACTCTATTGAGATAGCCTTTCCGCTTGTTATTTATGATCGCAATCTTATTTCAATTTCAGCCTCTCCACTTCCCAGAGGGCAAAAAATTTGTCGACGTCTTTACGGCATCGTTACGACATCTTTACGAGAACTTTACGATATCCTATGTCCATGTCGTTAAGGTGTCCTTATGATATCCTAAAAACGTCGTATGATCTGACGATGTCTTGGCGATATCGTAAAGACACCGTAAGGAAACGGACATAGGATTTCGTAAAATTGTCGTAACGATGTCATAAAGACGTCGTCAAATTTTGTGCCTACTGGGTTATTATTAATTATTGAATGCTTATTTTAATTTCGGTAAGGATATTTTAAAGCCTTCAGACAATTTAAATGAGCTACCTGGACCTTTAAAAATATCTACCTGAGTGCCTGTGGAGAATTTCTCTGAAGCTTTTCAGAGCAGTCAGTGAATATTTAGAGATTTCTATCGGTAGGGTGCCTAAAAAATCATATTTTTGGTTAAAAATGTAATTATTCTGTTAAAAAATTGAACAGTTTTATTAAAAAGTCATCCTTATTGGATTTTATTCGTCTCTTTTGGCTAAAATCTCAACTATTAGATGTTTTGTCTACAAAATTTAACTTAGGTTTAGTTTTGGGAGATTAGATTTAACGTTAACGTAAATATAGCACTATAGCGAACTTTTAAGCAAATATAGGCATTTATACATACAGGTTAGATTCTCCTACAAGAAGAAAGCACTACAAACTGAATTCTATGCCATTTTTTGGATCACAGAGCTCACAAAAATCTTCTCTTACATTTCTTTAAAAAAAATGAACTTCTTAGTTTTCAGGATTCAAATACTATTTATCATCAATAGGGTGTGATCGTTGACAGTAAAGTGATATTATTCACTTTTTTTTAGATAAAAAATTCCGTCTTACTAATAAAAAGGTTTCCTATAGTTCATATGTATGATATTACTTTAATTTTTCGCGGATTAACACTATTTCCACTTTTTATACTTGTCCGGTCAGGTGACCGTCAGATTACCGGAAATCGGTCATCTGACGGTCCCTCCCCATTTCTACTCGGCGTGCCGTCATCTTGCCAGATGACGTCAATACTTGATATAAAGGCGACTTCACAGTGTCTAATTGGGTCGAATAATATGGAAGCAAAGATCTTTGACGGAAGAACGAAAACTTTTCCTTATCCGTCCCAAAATGCCTCGAAAATCGGGAAAAATTCGAAATTTGTCTGCAAAAGACAAGTAGCAATAATACGGAATCGGAATAATCACCTAACGGCTAACGAAAACCTCACTAGAAAGATTTTGCATTCCAATCCATAGTCTGTACAAAGATATTATTATCTTTGGTCTGTAGCGAATATATCTTTGTCCTTATCCGCACATACGGTCAACGATAAAGTTATGTGATGACGTTTCTGCGCATGCTCTGTGAGTTTAGCGTTAGCGTATTCAGCATCCGATGTTTCCATGATCATGCGATGTTTCGTAGCGTCTCATTTAGCGTTTACCGTATGCTATCCGAAGTCGAGCTGCCGAAGCGCTATGCAAAATCTCCCTAGCAATTTTAGAGTTCACTGCTCACTCGTCAGTACGTAAAATGGCGTCGATGTGGTCGGTAGTGTCTTTCGCAGCTTCGCTGCTGTTGACACCTTTCCTTATGTTTTTACTTGCAATTATTTTTCTCGCATCAATCGGTAAATCTCTTGGTGTTCGAAGGTTTTATATAAAATTGCTCCTGACACTTTTCGAGGTAAGACGTCATTTAAAAAAATGCAATTTTCAATTCAACCAGCGTCGCATGTGCTTTATGTCAAATGCGCTAATGTATTGTGTGAATTTTCTCATAAGTACTTTTTAATTTTACGAATATAAGTATTTTTCATGATCTGTAAATTTACTTTTTTGTCATTTTTGGGGTTATGTTACTGGATTTTTTGCGTTTCGGGATCTCAGGTTTTAATGATGGAATCGAGTAAATAAAAGGAACTTTTTTACTATTTTTAGGAAAAAATTTCATTATTTCGAGTGTTTCTTTTAGTTATTCATGAGAAACTGTATAGAATTTTCTAAAGTTTTTATTTTCGACAGATTTGGAGTTTGACATAACCTATACTGAAGTTTAAGAAGTATTTATTCTGTCATGTATTTTTATCGTAAGACGGGATTGTCAATTTGGAGTGCATTTACGACTTATTTTGCAATATTTCGTATTTGATTTTCTATTTCTTGAATTTGTTGGTCTCTAAATCATTTGCACAATTTATGGAAAATCATCACTACGTTTTTCGTAGCAATTCACAATAATTTTGCATCGATAATCGAGGGTCCTTTTTACCTGTGATAAATGTATTTAAATGAGAAGATTTTTGTACAGTGTGCTTTTGACATTTATTATACTATATCTAAAAATAAAAATACTTGAATTAATCATTATGTTAATAGAAAAATAATAAGTAGATGATACTTTATCCGGATTTTTAGAGTTTTACAATGTATAAGTTATTTTATTGTTTGCGTAATTTTGTAATTTTTTAACTAATAAAGTCTGCAGTATTTTGTGTTTACAATCCAATACTGAAAAATTCAGAATCTTTTTTTGAAAAATACTGACGTAACCAAATAAATTGAACGTCTGTCATGACTTTTGTTATGATGTAAATGAAATTGCAAAAGAGTGTTTGAAACGCGATCGAATGGAAACAATACGTGACCCAAATAAAAGCGAGGCCTTTAGCTTTTTTTTTTTAATCCAATGCTGCCAATGGTCATCGGCAAACTGAGAACATTGTAATATTAAGACGTACATTGGTTCAATCAAAATTATTTTTCGACAATATTTTTTTACAACTTTAGCTAAATATTACACCATTTCACTATTTTACATTGAAATAATCAAGAACACACTAGAATTGCTCTTTAAAAAATACGTATCAGTGGCTAGTCACAGAAAAGTGGAATTGGCAATATCTTGAACCCCTTTTCCTGTTCGCCCTGTAAAAATATGTGTCAGTGACGGGAAACAAAAGAGTGATTGGTCATATCTCGAACCCTTTTTTCAGGGCGCCTTTTAAAAAACATGTATAAATGACTGATCATAGAAGAGTGTAATTGGGCATATCACGAACCCCTTTTCCAGTACGCCCTACTTACAAAAAAACGCATCAGTGGCTGATCATACCTCAAACCTTTAAAAATACGTATAAGTGATTAGACACAGACAAGTATGATAGACAATATCTATTATGATATTGTTTTTTATTCTATATTATGATATGCAATACCCCTATTCCAGATTTCCCTTTAAAAATTGGAGTCAGTGGTTAGCCACATAAGAATGATTGCTTATATTAGAAGAGTGCGACTGATCGCAGCTGGAAGTGATAAGACAATTTTTAGTTTGCTTTTAGTGTTT
The DNA here is from genome assembly GCA_010014905.2 of Druon quercuslanigerum. Taxonomy (NCBI): domain Eukaryota; kingdom Metazoa; phylum Arthropoda; class Insecta; order Hymenoptera; family Cynipidae; genus Druon; species Druon quercuslanigerum. Next base: position 29,378 of record JAAAKG020140215.1, on the reverse strand, counting down.
TTTCTTTCTAATTATTGTATGATGATTTGTGTGTTTTTTCAAATTAATCTTGCTTGTTTCAGGACGAAAAAGTAAAATATTGTAATATTTAGCTTAAGTTGAGAAAAATCTTGCCGGAAAAGAAAGTTTGTTGACGCCAAAATGTAAATCCGTCAAATTTCGCCAGAGCTCAATACTGGAACTACAATTTATTTCTGCATTTCCCCTTTTCCAGCTCTCCATGCGCGCAGACTTCATCTAAAAACACCTCCCCGCCTCTTTGTCCCATACACATTCATCCGGTTCGGATTTATACATCTTGTTAACAAAAACTTTTTTATTCAGCAAATTTGCTTCTAAGCGAATGTCGAAACATAATTTATGTTTTTTTCGATCAGTTATATTTTTGTTCATCAATAAATAACGCCTAGTTTTTATTGACATCAAATTTAATCATTTAATTTTAGGTCGCAACTGCGTTCGACGAAATTCGGCAAGCATAACCTGGTTACATAAAAAGGACTACTTTTAGTGAATTCTGATTTTTTTGTTGAATTGGAAATTACCTTTTAAATTACCTTGGATTATGCAACATGGAAGAAAAACTGCAAATCTTATGCAATGCTTTGCAATTTTTTTTCTAATTTGATAATAGATATACAATGATTACATTTTTTGTTATTAAATTAAAAGCAATCCATTCCTTAAAGAAATGTGTCTAAGAAAGAATTGTATAGTTCAATTTTCGGTACAATATTGTGATTAGAAATTATATTATACATCAACTGAAAAAATGAATATGAAATTAAGAAAATGGACGAGTATTTAATAATAAAATCACTCTTTAATGTTCTGAAACAAATTGCAAAAAAGTTTCTTTTTATTAGATTTGCAATCAAGGCGGCTCACTTATCGAATTATGTTCTGCGTATTTTGCAGGAAACATCAGGATTGAAAACAAGCAATTTACGTTAAGTGGAAGGTGAAAATAGACTCTGCTGGGAATTATAATATAGTTGCATTATGCTATAGATTCTAGCTTCTGAATTTATCACTCAAAACAGATTTTTAAATTGGCAATATATTTTACTTAAGAAAATACTTATCAAATTTTACTTTATTTCGTTTGGAAATAAAAATTATTCTTTGATTCTCACGTGGACAAGAGGATCGCTAATTGGGTTATAAAATTCTTTTTGAGACCTCTTTGTTCTGCAGTCAAAAGGCTAATTAAAATCCCTGCATTTCTGAATCGTTGTTTTCTACAGCTTGTTTAACACATTTTTTATTCATTTTTTTTTGTAGATTCGAACTGTCTTTTTTAATATTGAAATAATGAGCAAATTATTGAAAGAAAAGTAAAGCAATGGAAACGATTTGTAGAATTTGTAAGACAACTAATTTTCAGAGATAATTTGAAATGGGCTTTGACAAGCACATTGAACTCTGTATTGTATGAATCCGTAATTGTATGAATCCGAAGTTCACAGTCCGCCTAGGTACATTCATTCATTGATTTGTACCTCAGATGCAGAATTGTGTAAACTTATTGAGTGCATTAGAATGTTAAAAGTAGGACCCTAATTTATCCCTTTGAAGTTATTCAAAATTTTCTGATTCTTTCAATCGGAATAAATGGTATAATGTATAAAATTTAAGCTTTAAGAATATTGTATATAGTTATTATATAAATATCTAAAGCTATGAATCGGTTTTACAACGTTAAAAAATTGTTAATGGCTATTGCTCTTAGGTAATATTTAGTGCTGATTAAATTACCATACTTGATGTGCATCATTGATAATTTACTTTGATCTATTTATATACACACTTGTGACTAAGTGGAGATTTTAAAAGTGAGACCGGTTTATTAAACTATTTCTCATTTAAAATTAGTATGGTATGTATTTAATACATATGTATATCAGGTATGAGCAAATATGTAATAATAAATTTAATACTTGATAATGTACTACATAATTCGATTTTGATTCTAAATTCCTAATGCAAAATAGTAAAACTTCCTTTATTTATGGAATTTTTTTTTAACTTTTGTTTGCAGAAGATATTTCAGCCAAATTTCTATTTTTAACATGTTTATTTTTAAATTAAATGAAAAATATTTTGGCTGATGTGTGGATATCAACTTTTTCTCCTGTACGAATACGGTTTCCTTATACAAAAGTCCAAAGTTTAGGTACGGATATTTTATTCAATTATCATGTACAAAGGTTAATATTAATAAGTATGATAATTCAATCCGAGAATTTCTACTCTGAAAAACGCTAAAAATGGCTAATAATCATTATGAACTATATGAGCTTTATTTATAATTTCACAATTTCAGGATTACTACAAAGTTTATGACACATGGAACTTTTTTTAACATTATTAGCCATACTCTATTACTCAATTTAAGGTGCAAAAAATGTTGCAGAAAATCCATAAACTTTTTCAATTGGAAACCTACCAATTTCAACAACTTGATATTTTCTGATAATTTGAAAGTTTTCGTATTTGAATTTTAGAATCAATTTTTGATTCTAGGATATTATTTAATTTTACATATCCTAAAGTTAATTTATTGAATTCTATAAAGCTTAAATTTTTCAAAAGGGAAATTAGTTTGCTTTTAATAATTAAGAATTTGTTTAATTAATTTTTATTTTTCAGCGAGTTTTCTATAAATTATAAAGTCATTTGTTGAATTGTCCAGTTATCAAGGACGTACCTGATCATTTACAAACTCGTGCTCTGCATACTTGATACCATATCTGTGAAAAGTCAAATCTGCTTTCTCATACACCGGCATGCTAAAACCACGTGACAGCCTAGCTCTTATTAAATAATATTTGTTGGGATTCACATATGAAAAAAAAGAAAATCTTCGGTCTTTTTGGCCTTGCGCGTGGAAAGCCATTGACAGATTAGCGTTTGCACAATTTTATTTAATCTTTTGAACACTATGCAATAATTAGATGATATAACTGTGGGTTACGATAAGAATAAAAGATTCCATGTTGCTAAGTTCTCGGTGCAACGACTTTTCTTCGGTGATTGTTTCTGAATTTAACATTTGTTCGATTTTATTTTTCCCTTCATCATTCCGGTGCGAAAAGACAATGTGGTACATATATACACAAAAATAGATTAAAAAATAATGTCCTCTTTTTTCCATTTTATTTGTAATTAATTTTATTTTGCTTCAGTGGAGAATAACCTAATATATTTTTCTAGTTCATTTTGGAGATTCAGGGTGCCTCGCGAACAGGATAACCCCCGGGAATTTTATTTAACTGCGTCAATTCCGGACATTTTATTTAGCGTCGGAAATTTCACTTTATATTCTACTACTTTATATTTTTTTTATTGTTTACTCGAGCATCAGAGAGAGAGAGAGAGAGAGAGAGATGGAAACCTGATTTGATTTTCGATTATATATGTATTAGGGCAAATTCATTTTATAAGGCTAAAAAATATTTTCAATTCTAAACATGCAAACTAGCTGAAGATATTCGAATACCAATTTAAATATCTCATTTTTGTAATTTGACAATTACTTATTTACAGTTGCTAAACTTAACCACAACCACATACTGAAGTGATAAATAATAATCGAAACTGCATTACCGATCAAAAGTATAGCACCACATGTTTATCGATGATTGCTGAAACTTTTTGTAATATTAATTATATAAGAGTTCTTAAAAAATCAAAATGAAAAGCATTTTAAAAATAATGTAATAAGCTGAAGATTCGTTCCAATCAGCAGGGTTACCTATGAATGTCATTAATATTTCCTTTAAATGAGGCAGAATTATTTACCTCAATTTATCTATAGATGTCTGTTTTGTTTAAATATTTAATGAAGGCTGTTTTAGAATTAGTAATTTTCTACAAATGTGTGATTTTTTAAATTATTATTTTTGCTACTTGGGAAATGTAATAATCTGAAAAGATTGGTTCAGAATCAATGACAAAATTTGTTGTCAAATACATTAAATGAGTAATCATGAAATTTCTACCGTATTTATTTAAAATAAGGTAGATGTTCTAATATATATATATATATATATATATATATATATATATATATATAATATTATTATTTTAATTAGGCTGATGGCTAGACACCCTGAGACTGTCATATAATATATTGTATTATATTGATTAAAATTGTGAGAAGTTGCCTTTTATTAAAAAAAAAAAATTTCTAGCAAAAATCGAATCTATATATACAAATATTTTTCCTGGCCAAATAACTTTTTAAACAAATTTTACAAACCAGAAATAAATTAAGTTTTGACCAGAATACTTGCCTCAAATGCAAAACGATAATGAACCTAAAGTTTGTTACGTTTGTGAAAAATGCAAGGAAGATAAATCAAAATCAATTGCAATCTCGAGGGCTTCAGGAAATCCAGCTTAGCTTCTTTCTTATTATGCACCCTAGAAACAATGCCAATTACAAATTTAAATCAATGCAGATCTTGATTTACATTTATTTTAAGAATCTAGAATTTTCTCATATACTGGCTTTGTATACTAAATTGTCCCTAAAATCCTATTTTTAGTTTGGAAGACAAAACATTGAGAAAGTGAAGAAAAGAAATGGTACTTGGCACTTTGAAGAAAGCGAAAGTGAAGACGAAGGTGGAGGGAAACCTTCTCCCCAGAAACGCGGTTCCTGTGAGGGCAAACAAAAGGGAGAAAAAACGCAAAATGGAGTTGTCGGAAATTCCGTTATCGCCAGATCCAAAGATCTAATTTTTGTGCCAGAACCAGAAATACACAATCAGAAGGAACAGCTCGAACACGAGGAACGTCAAAAAGCAGAGGGAAATCTTTTAGGTCCTGGTGAAAAAACGGTAAATATTTAATTTCTAATTGACACACGCTATGTGAGAACTGGACCGAGAATATTGAATTTGAAACCACTCAAAATACAAATTTGGATCATTCCTCCAGGTGTATCAGTATTGCTATGCTAAACAGTATTTATTTTTTTTATTCTCTAAAAATCTAGTTCTCTAAATATTTTTTATGCTTGAATTTTCAGGTTTCACTTGCCAGTCACAAGTCTTTTGAAACATTGAAAAGAGAATTTGAACCTGCAATTTGTATCGATTATATCAGAGCTGGAGTTGAGGCCATAATCGAGGACGAGGTGACTTCCCGATTCGAAGCCGAAGAACTGAAGGTGCGTTTAGAATTTAAATTTGGGCTTCACTATCCCAAGGAGGCGCATCATGATTTTTTATGTAAACCAGTATTGTTTAAATATTCCTCACAATTTCAGATTTTGTTTCTGAGTTAGATAAAATTTCAAAAGATTTTCAATCCAAAATTGTTTACAGTTCTTGTTTCGTTGATTCTTTTGTGAATGAGAAAATAATGATTTCTAATTGATTTCTCCTTGTAGAACTGGAATCTTTTAACAAGGACAAATAGACAGTACGAATTTATCTCTTGGAAACTTACGGTCATTTGGATGTTTGGATTCTTTATGCGATATTGCTTCCTCCTTCCACTGAGGATATTCATTTGCTTCGTTGGAGTAAGTAATTTCATAGAGATCAATTTTGGTTTGTAGATGTTTATTTTATTTAGAATCTGTTCATTTAATCAGGGTGGTCTCTGAAGTGCGAAATAGCCAGATTTTATTTTTATTATTAATTATGCAAAGAAAGCACAATAAAAAAACATCCAAGTAGAGTTTAGATTTTAATGACCGGGAACTTCTTTTTCCAAAATTATAGTGACCACCCTGTAGTAAATTTTGGGAATATATTCTAAAACTAACACGGAGGCTTCTTAGGTAATATTTCTAATATGCTCAACGTTCACCATTGGATTCTTGCCAAACGGTCCTTTAAAACGTTGGGCGAGCAATCAGGCAACTCTAATAACATTCAGGGTAATGGCAAGATCGATGTCCAGTTTGATTACAATCCATAATCCTCAGAACAAACCTAAATCTGGAATTTGCGTTGCAAATCACACCTCAACATTTGATGTGGCAATTTTATCCACACAAACTTCTTTTTGTTTGGTAATTCGAAATCCCAAAATTAGCCAAATGCTTCCAAATTATTCTCGGCTTACAGTAATTATTTCTCGTGGTTGCTTTTCGTCCAGCTTTGTACGTCCTTACTTTTAATGTCGTTTACCATGTTTAGTTTCAGATTTTACAATAGACCATATTTTTCTAAAAGTTATGCTCTAATACTTCGAAAAAAGCAATGATTTAAAATAATTTCAAATGGGACTTTGATGGAAAATTCAAACTTGGATTTGGGAAAGAGCCTTAGGTAGAAAGCTTGTGGTTTTCAGGTAATGTGGCTGACAGCTTGCACAGCGGTGGTAGGCTACGTTCCAGAGGGAGACTTTAAGCGCTGGCTCATCCAAAGAGTTTCCATGATGTGCTTCGCTGTCCTGTCCAGCGCACTGTCTTCTGTTATCAACTACCACAACCCTGAGAATCGACCAGTGAGGGGCATTTGTGTGGCTAATCATACTTCCCCCATTGACGTACTTGTCCTTATGCGTGACAATTGTTATTCGCTGGTATGTTCCAAAGAAACGATCGACTGCTGTTTCTCTGCTTTTGCTTTAATTCCACTTTTTCATTTTTTTTTTATTACCCCCCTTAACTTTATAAAATGAGACATATCTAGTGGTTTTTGCAATGATCTGAGTGTTCCATAATCATCACTGTTATTCCTATAGAAAAAGAAACTTGTTATAGAAACACCTATGTCGGCGAATATTGAACTCCTTATACATGGTACGATTTCGCCACTAGAAACACTGCTTTTGCGTAACGAGTTTTGCCAGGCTTTGATTCTGTTTAGTTTTTCCAGTTTTACTTCATAATGGATCTCTTTTAATAATGTTAATAGTTTTCTGCTTTTTATTCACAGAAATATTTTTAAAATATTTTCTACAATTTTGTAGGGTCGTAATTTCGACGGCCTAAAGTTATATACTATGCCATGTTCCTTAACTGAGTAAATGAGGTTCAAAATTTAAACATATGATACTATATTAAAATGTCGTTAAATGTCTAAATATGTTAATCTGTCAAAAATTTTGCGTGATTAACAAAAATTTTAATATTATTATTAATTTGTTTTAGCTGATGTGGAAAATTGGTTTTGAACATGGCATTATTTGAGAATCAGAAAATTCATTTTTTCTCCGAATTATGGTACGCTATGTGCCAAAATATTTTTAATCTGAAGTAGTAAATTTAGCAGGATGGTAGTTTACATTATTCTATTATATTGCATACCTTAAATTAAACGAGTTGTTCCCAAATTATTGACTTTCGAGTAATATTCTGATGGTTACTTTTATGGTTTTTGCGTTTTCGCGTTTTGGCATTTTTTCACTTGTGAAAATGCTAAAAAATACATGGCGTTATATTATTCAAGCTTTTAATTAGCTTCACTATTTTAATTATTTATTGCAACAGCTTAATAAGTAAATTTCAGGGAAATTGATTTAGAACCCAAGTTTAATACTAACTGTGCCTACAAATACTGATGGTTCGAAATTTAAAAAAGTGGACATTACATAGTGTAAACTCTAGGGCGACGATTTACTTTTATGTTTACTTCGTATTAATTATCTTGTATACAAATTTATAAGAAATCACATTCATAACCGTAAATCTACTAAATTTATTCTGGCTAAAACAGTCAAATTAAAAAAAAAATAGATCAGAAAAGAATTCTTTTTTTAATTGCGAATTTGTTAAATTCTTAGTTTTAGTAGGAAACCCTGACCAGTCGCCATAAACGTGACCTGATATTATATGAAATAATTTGAAATTCAACGAGCCTGTTATGAGATTCTTTAAAAACGCTACAATTCCTATTGAAAATTCAAACATTTTACGCACTTTTTATTTTCATTTTTTCAATTTTAAAGCCTAATTGTAAACTTCCAGTGAATATGGGTGTAAACTATTTTATTTATTGCTATTTTGGTAAATTTTTCAAAATATTAAAAAATTGTAGATCAAAAGACCAACATATATAAAATATTGTTGGGTTTAAAATGTAAATTTTTCAATATTTTATTTTTTGCAATGTTTTATGCAATTGAATTTTTTCTTTTTATCACTTCTTACCAATTTTTAAAAATTATTTAAATTTTAATAAATGAGTTTTTTGCGAGGAAAACATTCTTTACAACTCTACGATGTTTTTTTTTTAGATAAATAACTATACTTCAAGATTATTTACGTATTTTTAAAACTGGATACAGTAGAGTGGTAGAGCATGTTTTTCCCGAAAAAGTAAGCCATGCTTGATTAAAATTCAGCCATTTAAAAAAATGATTGGAAGCGGCAGTGAGATAAACTTGAATTACAAAAACTATTGTTAAAGTAATTTTTTCGCAGGTTTTAAACTATTTTATACAAAATCGCAATTGTAATCCTCGCACATTCAAGAATTTCAATTTCAAATATTAAAAATTGGATAGTTTACAATTGAAAACATTAATGATTGTTCAATTGTAACCCTTAATGGAGCCTTCAATATTGAAAGCATGTAAGTTTGAAGATTTTAAAATTGCATTATCAAAGAGTCGGGAAATTGATTTCAAATTAAAAGCCCTAATGTTCATAGAATATTACACAACTTGAAAATGTTGAATATTGATACATTAAACATTTTTTGATTTCTAGTTTAAATTGTTCATAGTCAAAATGAAAAATCGAAGCTTTTCGAATAATTAATAATTTCATATTAGAATTGTGCGAATTGTACAACTTCCAGTTGAAATCCTTCTTGGTGCATTTTTAAACTGATAGCGTATAAAATGAAATGATTTTGAATCAAAGACTTAAAATTTATTTAAAAAGAAATGTTGATAGAAAGTAAAACTTTACAGTTTGCAATTCGAGCTGTTAATGGGGAAATTCTCTTTAAATAATTATAGATTAGATTAGATGAAATAACTATACATTTTTTAGTTTCGAAAGCTTCAATTTGAAAATTGGAATAGAATTTTGTTTTTAACTAGATCTAAGAGTCAAGTATTTTAATGAAGGCTTTCCTTATTTCAGATATTTGAAGTTTGGTTTTATTTTATTATTATTCGAAATTTTTATATTTGGAAATTTCTTGAATATTTTTTGTGAACAGCCTTTAAAAGTTACTAGATGAATATTATTTTTTCATTTAATTCTGACTTTTTATCGTGTGTGATCTTGTAAACAGTTTGCTTCTTCATTATTCTCTGTTTGGTCAAGTTTTATACTAGCAAGAGTTGAAACGCTTTCAAAAAACTGTCGCTTTTGTGAAGTCTTGAATGAGATATGATGAGTTTATTCAATCATTAGATAGGTCAAAGCCATGGCGGTTTCCTGGGTATTTTGCAACGAGCTCTGGCTAGAGCATCTCCACATATCTGGTTCGAAAGATCGGAAGTGAAAGACAGAGAAGCTGTGACTAAAAGGTACGCCTACAAAATATAAAAACAATCTTTTATTTTGACCTTTCTTGCTTAAAATTAAATTTTTTACAGATTAAAGATGCACGTTTCTGACCCCTCAAATCCTCCAATACTCATTTTTCCCGAGGGAACTTGCATCAACAACACTTCCGTGATGCAATTCAAGAAAGGAAGTTTCGAAGTTGGTGGAGTTATTTACCCAGTTGCAATCAAGGTATCAGAAATTGTTCAATATTTTTCGAATCGCTGCTCTAAATACTTGACATATTCAATATTCTGGCCTCGGACTCGAACACACTGTTGATACTATATGGCACTTCTTATGAGCGTTGACACTATTTTCCTACTATTTCTACAAAAAAAAAACATTGGACACTATTTACTCACAATTGTCCGTTAATCCTACTATTTCTTTACTTTCCCTTCAAAAGTATTTTGGAACTTCTTTGATAATTGGCTAAAATATTGTCTGCCATTTCAACGAGTCACAACAAATCGAAAAATTTTCTTATTGGCTGTTTGGGGTCCGGTTATAAATAACGTTTTTTTTCTGAAAATTTAAACCATGGAGTTGCCCTATCATATCTTACGTAATTTTGCCGTTTATGTTTATTTCATAAATTTATTTAGGGGTCATCCAAAAATAACATTTAGACACACATCCCTGCTTGGAATGCAAACGCGGAAGATTTGGTGAAGTTGAAGCGTTTTGTTATTTTATCTTGTCTCATCTCTAGTATCGGCAGTATGCTGATGTGACTTGGAAGCCTAGTGTGCCTAATCTGCCGAGTCCATCTATTTACTCTTCCCAGAAGGCGCATCGCGTGTGCCGTCTTTTTAGTTATCGTAGCAAGTAGGGGTTCTTCACAGATCATGAACCCTATTGCCGCTGTTGGTGTAGTCTTCATTGCTCCCGTCCAACTCCTGAACGCTATCGTTTGATAATCGTCGCTGTCTGTCCTGCATCGTCTTAAGTTTCGCTCGTGGCCACCAGACCGCGGCTAGTGTAGAGCCATGCAAGTATTTTAAGGCCCTAGACCCCACGTCAACTCAAAGGCTCTCCTGAACATCCAAGAAGTCATAAAAAAACTTCCTGCATTGGGTCGATAAACAGCGCTGACCTTGTAAGACCCATCGCGGTTCCCAGATGAGCCTCCTGACCAGGATTACAAATTCATCCGCATAGCCTTGGCTATAGTATCCCTCTTTATTTAATATACGTTAGAGGCCATCCACTACCGTGCGCCTTAGGAGGGGGACAGGACACTTCACAGTGGTCCCGTAATTGATTTTCATGGCCAAATTGAGCCAGAGGTCGTAATTTTGGCTATTCTGTAAGTTTTTTTTAATACTCTAGATAAAATTCTGCATCCACCCCTCGAGGCCGAATTTTAATTTCCGTTTTGTATTAAATATTAGCTTATCAAGCAGTTCGGAAAAATCAGATTTTCCAATGTATTATTTTTTGTCTTCGTGTAAACCAGTAAAGTGCATCAGAAATCAATAGAAATTGATGCACAGACACAAATATATTAGTTATTGTGATTAATAAATTACACAAACAATTCCATTATACTCGTATGTTTCACTAAAAAATTTCTTTTTTCAGTCAGCAATTAAAATTGTTATTAATAAATAATATAAAGATTTGCATTGTCTTTGTATGTTTTTACAGGGAAATATTATTTTTTCACAAAGACTTACTACAAAAAGGAAAATTGAAATTCAACCTCGAGGGATTTATGTGGAATTTTATCCAGAGTATTTTTTTTGCTTTTAAACTGACCAAAAATTACGAACTCTAGCTTAAATTGCCAGCGAAAATCCATTGCAGGACCACTGTGCACCCACCTGTGGGCAATCCCGTAGCGCTGTTCTCCTAACTTGGCCTTCGCCCCATCCGGTTTCAAGTCTTCTCCCGTGTAGCAGGCTTTCTATCCAGTTTACTAGCTGGTTTGGCAAGCCACACCTCAAATACTCTCGACAGATTACTTCTGGAGGAGTATTTCTGATGGCACCCTCTGTATCCAAAAACGTGCCCATAGCATACCCATTTTGTTCCAGCTGCTGCTCTAATTTTTCCACGACAGCATGGAGCGCAATTTCTATTGAGCAGCCTGATCTATCTCTGGAATAGTTTCTCCAACGTATTCAGGATAAAAGACGTTAGGGGCCATTCAAAAAATACGTGATCTGTTTAGGGGGAGGGTGTCTCCATGTCAAGACCAATCGAAAAAGTATCACGCAGGGGGGGGGGGGCAGAAGTTCTTGCAAAATGTATCACGTATTATGTGAATGGCCCCTTAAGCTGATCGGCTGGAAATCTTTTGAGCAGTGTTACTCTCGTTCCCAGGTTGGGGAATGAAGGCCACTCTACCATCCTTCCATGCCGATGGTACGTGTTTTAGAGCAATGCTTGCCTTAAATAATTTCCTCTGTGAAGGAACGACTAAATTCATGCCTTTCTGTAAAAGCTCTACACATATGTCATCCGCCTGGTGACTTTAATGGACAGAAGGACCCTACGGCCCATTCCACCTCTTTGTTGTCAACGACCTTGGAGGCGAATTCCAGTTGTTTTTCTCCTACTCTTGGCGCCAGCCTTCCTCCTCTTGGTTGGTTCGAATTCGCTGAAAATTCGGGAAGTGAACTTGCATCAGGTGGTTCAGCTTTACTTCTTCATCTTCGACATAATCGCCATTATTGAGCCTTATGAGCCCGAGGCGAGCTTGAAACGGTGTTTACATCGTAGCTTGGAAACATTAGAACTCGCACCCTCGATATCCCAGGAGGCTTTGCTATTACCCCCTGGAAGGATCGCTCTTTAGTTTAAGTCCCACTGAATAGAGTTTTCCACTTCCCAGAGTATTTACATCTTGCGATACAGCCTCTCTCGTCCCACTATTCCAGATCTGTAGTCCCATGAGAACCCAAAACCATCCCACCGACTACAAGGTCCCGTAATCCCTAAGGAGAGTAAAAGGGACATAAGAAACCATAGAAACACAAGAGCTTGCATGAAAAAACTTATTTTCGACCAAAAAGGACGAATTTTGTACAGAATGAGATGAATTTTCATACCAAAAACATGAGTTGTAAAAAAAAATTTGTTAAAAAAGAAAAGAATGTCCATCAAATTGTTGAATTTTGAAGTCAAAAAGCCGAATTTTCAATTAAGCTGTATGACTTTTTAAAAACATTGTTGAATTTTCAACAAAATAATTGAATTTTTTACAATAAATTCTTTTTGACCTATAGAAATGAACTTTAAGTCAATAATAGTTGTTTTTTTTGTATTGGGTTCTATAAATTCAGTTTTTCGGGTTAGACAACTGGAAATTTTGCTTGAAACAAATTTAATTTGCCATTCCACACTTTTTTATTTTCGCACTCCACACTCTTAAATTCGGACTACACATCAGTTTAATACTTGAAAAATGTTATGGCATTATTTATACGATTTTTTATCTCGGAAATGAGTCTGAGATCTGAATGTTCTAGATTGATATAAAATTTCGATTTTGAAGCCGGTTTTCTCGAAAATGCAGTTTATATTATATTCGTATCCTCAACTGTTTGAATTAATTTATCTTACCTTTTTTCTGAAATTTCTTTAGAACTAATTTATTTACAGTATGATCCGAGGTTCGGAGATGCATTCTGGAACAGTAGTCGATACACGATGATACAGTATCTTTACATGATGATGTCCAGTTGGGCAATAGTTTGCGACGTTTGGTATCTTCCTCCAATGTACAGGAAAGAAGACGAAAGTGCCATTGATTTCGCAAATCGAGTGAAATCCGTGATTGCGAGACAAGGTGGCCTTGTCGATCTCCAGTGGTAAACTTGATCAAACATAATTATTCCAAAATTACCGTTGATACTATAAAATTAAATTCTGTTATTAAATTTGTTTTCAAAAACTAGGAACTAATTTTTTTTCAGGGACGGTCAGTTGAAAAGGATGAAACCAAAGAAAGAATGGAGGGAAAAGCAGCAAGAAGAATTTAGTAAACGATTAAAGGTAGAATAGACAATTAAACCAAACCTCTAGTCACAATCTCATCACCTCACGAAACTGCAATCTTCTATGTGTTTCGTTTGCCTCCGTTTTAGGCAAATTACTGATCGTCTTAGGTTTATTTCTTCGCTGGAACGACATTTACATTATAATTTTACTTTACATATTTATTTTTACGAATTTGTACAGATTTATTGCATCACATTTGTCTTAAAATGCATACCTTTACTCTACAATAAGATCCCTTAAAATACTAAATTTTAAGTTTAAATCCCCTTTGTATTTTCATTACTAACCAGTATTGGGAAATTGGTTCAGAAGCGTTGTACATAAAATACAAACATCATTTATTTAAAATAAGACTTTGTGAATGCTTCCTGGTACAAACTTTTTTATTTAAATTCTTCAATAATAGTTATTCAAATTACCAGATATAGTTAAACGCCTGCAAACACTCGTGGCATTCAATTTTATAAATAATTCTTTATTCATAATAATAAGTTCAAGCAAAGCATGGGTGATATTTTGGTGTGCCTGTGTGTATAGTTTACGCTTATCGAATTATTAATTATAAAATATTGTCCTAAATGGATATATAAGAATTTATCTCTAGCAATATGAGTTTTTTTCATTATTTAAGTCTTGGCCATTTTTAAGACAGGTTTACTGGATTCAGTGCATCACATTGCGTCGGTATTATTCACTTTTTAGTGAGTACATTGTAAATGCACTTTGTGTAAATAACACAGGACTTTAAATGTTATGATAAAAAAAAGCGCAAAGGCGTGATTTTTACTTTAAGTAGTTTCACCAGGGCACTTATTAGGAGTGTACAAAAAGCTCGAAACTCAAAGATTCTCGAAAGATTTTAAATTCTTTCAAACAGTTCCAAAATTGTCCTGATAATATCTAGGTTATCCTGAATGGTTACTTGATAATACAAGAATCTATGCCATTTTGAATGAGTTTGATTTGAAATTCATTTGAGTTTCAAAAGTACTATCTGTAACATTTTCAAATATGAAATTGTTCAGTTTACATGTTTAATTCTAAACTCCTTTAATTTAAAACAGGTTCTTTTTTATATCTTAATTTCTGATTGTTCATTTAAAAAAATTTAATGCAGTTTTGAAGGCTTAACCCTCAAAGTGCATTGGTAGGAGTATAATAATTAAAATACCCATTGCTTACTAAAAAATATATGTTGAAATATATTGCATTAAATTTTTGTAACAAAATATTCAATAGCGGATGAGTAATTAACGTTCGAAGTCGCTCGGGTATCAGACACCCGCGATGATTTTAATGATCGGTTTACTAACGATGCACTTCTAGGGTAAAGCAGATTAAAATTAAAAGTGTTTAAATTTCAATAATCTCAATTGCTCAATATTTTTAATTATACAGTATGGGGGACTGCATTGAGAACTCTGAAAATAACAAATTCTTAATCTATTCAAATTGAAACGTTAAAAATTGCACTTGTTCGAAATTCTGTAGTTTGAAATAAAAAAAAAACCTTTATAGTTGAAAAATTATAAATTTTGGATTGAAGTTTTATCAATTATTCTCAATTTGAGCTTCCGGATACTACAGCCACACAGAAAATATTTTACGCGTGGTTACACTATCCAGAGGCTCATTTTTAAATAATTTCACATTTGTAGATCCATAGATAGGATAATTATAAAATAGTGACAATCTGAATAATATTTAATTAATTAAATTTAAAAAAAATCTTTTTCAAATTAATTAATATCTGAATATTCATTTAGAATTGAACTTTTGTAATAAAACTATTTCAAATTGAAACCTTTTAATATCACTATTCTAATTTAAAAAGTGTTCAGTTTTAAATCAATTTCAGAATCGTTCGATTTTGAATGTTCCCAATTGAAAGTGATGTAATTTTGAATGTTACCTGAAATAGTTAAATTTTGAAAGATTACGTTGAAAATGTTATTGTTTGAGTCTCTTCGGTTGAATGTTAACATTTCAAAATAAATTACTTACAATGTGTAATGCTTGTTTCCGTAATTGTTAAAATATCACTTTAATTTGCAGTCCAGTTGTGACTACTTCAAATTGAAAAAAATTCTTCTTTGAAAGATTTACTTTTTTAACTTTAATGACAGAAGATTTTTCCTTGAATTTTAGCGGGCACCCCGTTTTTTTAGATTCTTAACATTTATGTACAATATTCCGGTTTGTGACTGCCCTCTATATGACTTAGAGTATTCGAGTTTTCGAGTATTTTTGCACACACCGAACAGTTATTTATTTCATCGAAAGCATACAATAATTAGAATTCTTTTAACTTCTTGTTTTGAGAAAGAAGCTTTGTTACCTTCGAGCCAAAAAAAGTAATTGCGTGAACTTCATCTCTTATGCGTTCATAATCATGTACTTTGTCAATTAAAAATACATATTGCATTTCTCAGAATCGATATTGAGAAGAGACGGCGAAGGGTTTTTCCGTGAAAAAAGCGACGAGTTTAGAATATTAATTAACAATGGATTGCTGATTATTCATTTTGTACGGTGTGCCTTTATTTCGAAACCCGAAGGCGATTAAAAATATTGAGGAATTCAGAAGCTTGGAGATTTTAGAATAATAATTTAATAAGTAGTAATCTAACAAAATAATAATAATTTATGGAATGAGTTTGTAAGGGCCAGTTTCTTCTGGTCGATAATTCGGTCTTTAGATTTGAAAAACAAGCCATCAGTGGAGAATCTTTAAATTCGTTTTTTAGGGCTGTGTTCGATGCTGTCCTATATTTAAGGAAATTTTAAGATGAGGGACGTATATTTTTATAATGAGCGTTAGTTGCGATAAGTATTACAACTAATGAAAATGTCTCGTACCTGCGTCCTTTTGATAAAATAGCTTCGCGATAAAATATCAGCTTCAATGTTAAGAAGTTCTCAGAATTTAAGAAAAAATTGCACTTCGATTCTTTTAAGAGAAATACGTAAAAATAATGGGACCGTTGCTTTGATGACAAATTTCACAATGAGCACAAAATGTCAACCTCAAGAGTTTAGTCTTGAAGATTGAGTGACTTTCACTTTTGTTCTAATTGGCGATGTACTTGACATTTAAGTTTAATTAGGTGACTAGTTAATTGATTGATTAATGTGTGGATGAAATCGATTGCAGTAATCATAAAATACACTCTGTCTTATAAATCGACTTGATTGGTTAAAACTTCCGTGATAAATAAAATATTTTACAGGTATTTAATCTGTACGCGTAATGAGGAAATAAAAAGAATGGTGCTTATTCATATTTTTATTTGATTCCTTATTTATTATTTCTAAGTAACGGAAAATCATGGATTTTGAGGGTCACAAGAAAATATGATAAAAAGAATTACTTGAAATTTTTTATTTAGAGACCATTTTTTAATTGCAAAATGTAGTTTTTGTAACTTTGTTTCTTCGGGGAACCTGCAATTATAGAAGCAGTATACCAATTACAGTAACTATTTTGAATAATATTGCCTGAAATCATTATTCTCACAAAGTTTCTAAAGTTTAATTATCACAGTCTTTTTTTAAATCTAAATATAAAAATGTTTTCGCTGTTTGGGAAAGATGAGGGATTTTTTCGTCAAATTTTTGCCAGTCTTCCTTTAATTTAAAATCTAGATCTTTAAAGTTTGAAAAATCATTTTCAGTCTTTCCACTGAAACAAAATATTGATTATGTAATTAAAAATACGGTTACAGATATATTTACATTATTTAGAAATGTATAAATTGTTATTCAACTTTTTGTTTGTGTGTACCTTAAATTATCATTTGTTTCTTTACAAAGAGAAATAGTTAATGTATTTAATAAATTCTCCACGTCTGTCAGTTGAGGTAAGTTAACTTATTTCTCTTTAAAAAAGATTTGAACTTCCAAATCAGCAAATATCATAACTCGTTTCATTAAAATAAAAAAGCTTCCTTCCAAAAGTCCAGAAAATACATTTATCACCAGCAACAACTGACAAACAATATTTTATTGAGGAACTCATTTCTTGCTGTTAATTACTTTTATGAGAGAATTTTGCCTTCTTTTTTGAATATAAGGAATTTTCGATGAAAGTTTCAAAAGTACTATGAATCTAGTTGGTCCCTTCAATTTTCTCAGAAGAATTAGAAACGTTTTCTTTGGTTTTTTTCAAAAGTGCTGGGAGTAGGATTAGAACTATTAGAAATTTATCTCTTGCTCTTCAATTTCACTGCTAGAAACCTCAACAGTCATCGCAAATTCTTCGAGTTCGCAATGGTTTAAAATTTCACGTTGATGAGATGATTGCGATTGGCTCTGAAGTTCCTCGTAAATTTCTTTCTGTTTTAAAAGTACTTGTTCCTCCAAATTGATTGAGTAGCTCGAACGATCGACATGCTCCGTAAAAATTGACGGCACAACTCCAGGATTTAAGAGCGGAATTTTTCTGGGGACTCTTTCGACTATTCCACCGCGTCTATAAATTACGCGTTCTCTGTCAATTTCTTCCTCTTTAAAATGCAATTCACAGACTGCGTCAGTTTTTTTTAATTCTCTTCCTTTTCGGGATATTACTTTGTTCCAAACTTGCACCATTTCTTCCTAAATAATATATAAAAAATAAATATTATTAACTTTCATAAATATAAGAGTATAAAAAATCTTGTTGTTAAATTTTTGAATAAACTTTGAACGTACATTTTGAGGCCGGAACATACTCCTCCTTTTTTCATTTTCTGTAGGTTTTCTGCAGTAACTTGTGTCGCATGTTACTATGAAGCACTTCATTGCTGAAACATATTTTTTTCCTGTAGAAATTTTTATCATAGAAATCACTGAATTATATATGGAAAGAATTATCAGAATATTTTCTGACAGAATTTTCTCGGAATCCTGTCTACAAATATCCTCAAGGATCCTTACAGCGCAGAAATGATTGTTTGGTTATATGTAGTATTCATATGTATTATTATTTAAAAATTTGAATTCTAAGATAATTTACTACAAAGCACACAAACATTTCGAGGATAACCTCGAAAGTATATAAACAATCTCCTTTTTTATCATTGAATTTTGAGCTTGGCAAATCTTATTATTTTCACCAGATAAAATAATGTTCCCTAAATAACCTATATAGAATATTAAATTTCACCTGCTGTTTTTTCACTTCTGAATTTATTTAATTCGAATTGACACCATATTTATTTCATTGCAAATACTATTTATCTCAATGCAAATACTTTTTATCCTTTTTATTAAAGCAATTTTATTTTAAAATATAAATGTTTTACGAAAGAAGGCGCACATTTTTTGTAACTGGGATACAAAATTCATCACAGAACTTACGACTTTATGAGTTTTTATTCTTTTGAACCCTTCAGAAGCGACTGGGACTGTTCCTCTTGCACTTTTTTTATGTTGTGCGAGAAAGAAGGAGAAGAAAGACTTTACGGGACTTATTATTGAGTTATTGATTTTATAAGATATTTCAGGCAGAAACACGGGAGAGGTCGCTTTTTCGGTTCGGCTTTCAGCCTTTTAATTTTTCAATCATGTCGAACTCAAATTTGTTTATGAAATCAGGCTATCTCCGAGCCCATTTAGGCAACGCTATTGGTCGTTATGTTTGTCAATTACAAAGAGTGACACTAAAATTTTGTAAAAATAATGGATCAAGTCGTGGCATGCGGTAAGTGCTACATTATTTGTGATCTAATTAACCTAACCTCAAAATTTCAACAGAAAATATTTACGAGTTTTTTGTGATACTAAACAAATACATAAATTATAAAGAATTTATTATTATTTTCTACATTGTTGTGTTTAATATATTTGCCATTAAATTCTTTTGTAAGATAAAATACAATTCTTTTTAAACAAAAAATTACCAGAATTATCGCAGAAATCTAAAGTTTAAAAGCTTTTTTCCAACTGATTTCCATGATTTTTATAAGTTTATTAATTAGTCGAAGTTTTTACCGCTTGTTCATTAATATATGGAGACATGAGGTTGACAGCTGGATAAGGACTATGTATTATATTTGACAAGATGAATAAAAAAGTCATTTACGACAGGTTTTGAAATATAAAATTTGGACAAAATGATAGAAGATGTAAGATAAGTACATTAAAGATGTGAAAACAATAAGAAATTTTGTTTCCCTAGTGCGAAAAAAAAACAATTCTTATCAAGTTTTCCATCTCATAAATTTATTTTTTCACAAAATCACGAAAATATAGCAAGGACTTTTTCGGGCCTGTTAAATATGTGCAATATATTTATGTATTTTTTGATATGCTACAGAAGATTTTCTGTAACACCCCTTTTTTATTATTTGAAATATTAAAAGAATAAATGTCTGCAAATATAAAGAAGTCATCTTATCAAAAAAATTCACTAGAATCCGTAAAAAAATTAAATATCTGCATTAGGTAAAAAACTATTTAATTTTAAGAAAAATTGGTGATTTTTAAAAATTAGGTGTCAAAATTCAAAATTACGTAACTTAAAGAGAATTTTTTTTCTCAAATCATAAATATACCTGTAGCCTAACTTCCTCTAAAAACAGGATATATGTCGTCATGAGAGAATCTGTGTTTAAGTGTAGAACAGATTATTAATGTTAAATTCCTGATTAAATTAGGTTTACAGGATGTAACGGTAACGTTAACGCGTTATTTTTGACTGGTGCATGCCAAACACTATGTATCGATAAATAGTATCTTAAATAACTTGAAAGCGTTCAAAACATAATTTCGAAAAATTGCTCCTAAATATTTCTTCACGTATAGTGTAACAAATGAAAATGACCCTTTTGCTCGTCTGTGTAAATTTATGTGTACGGTCATGTAACCGGACAAATTCCCGATATATTAAGCTCCTGTAGGTTCAAGAGAGAGTTTCCAGTGCACAAGTTGAAATTTTGAAAAAACGTTTTTCGATAAAAACGTATCTGAACTTGGGGAGTGTGATAATCGCACGTGTTATGCTTTTTTTCAAACACGAAATATACTCTTAAAACTTAAAAAAGAACTAGAATAACTTAATGAGATCCGGCTATAAGGACTATTTTTATGCAGTTGCCCAAATACCAGAAGGTTTGCCAAACTTTTATTATTTTGAATCTTTTTCTTTGAAACTTTTATCTCTTAACAAGAATTTTGGCACCACCTCATCGCTTTCTTTTTTTATCAAATGTTGTCACTTTTTCAAAATTAGAATATCACTGATTATTATCTGCTATTGCAAATTTTTTGATCAGTAATTCAAGTATAAAAGAAAGAAACAATCATAATTGTTGAAAATTATTTTATTTCGCAGAGATTTTGTAGAGAACGACCTAATCGATTACGCAAAAAGTAACCCAGGAACTGTAGTTTATCTCAAACCAAGAAGGCATAGAGGTCCTGTTATAGTCGCAGAATATCGTAAGTTTGCCACTAAAAACAAATAAATAAATAATGTATTCCCCCCTTTTTGCCTCTGATTTTAATGAATATTTTAGTTAATGGAAAAAAACACTGGATCCCGTGTGCAAATTTGAACCGGGAAGAAGTAATAAAATGGATGGAACTTGTCCGCACACAATCCCACGATGGTTCAGCTGAACGGTTACGAAAACTTTGGTACACGGAGTTTCCATCGATTCAAGGACCCTGGACTCCATTCACCTTTAGAGATCCCGCTAATAATATCGCAATATACCCCGATGTATGTTCATTTTATTTATTTAAAGTAGAACATAACACATTATGGCTGATGGCCAAAACATTAGACCACTTTAAGTCCCAGCCATTTTCTACATTTTTCTCTAATTATAGTAAACTATCACCTATTCTAACGTTCGCCTGATGGGAAGTTCACATATTCTATATGCCCTAGACACGGTTATTCTAAATTGCGCAGTTTCTTCCGCTCCACCACAGTCCCTGTACGGGCTGTAGTGCGTCACTCCTGCGTCCGTGGCTGACCAATTAACCCTCGACTGTTTCGTGGTCATTTTGAGACAGACTGATTATTCAAACGTAAGATATCGAAGCAGTTTAAACCATTTTTTTTCAAATAAAAATAATAAACCTTTCAACTTCCCATAATTGGGATATATTTTCCTATGTTTCAAATTCACTTCAGAATTTTCCCAGAATTTTGGGACACATACTTTTTAAATGACACCTCATCAAAAGTTAACAAGTGTTATTGTGACCCTGTGTGACAGAACCGTTCGAAAAAGAGGGCTGATGGGCGGGAAGTTTGAATAGAATATTTTAATAAGACATAATGGAAATGCAGACAACTTTTTCCAGAAAATATTCTGAACGTAAAAGTAACTCATAAATTTGCGAATAGTAATATTTCTCAAGTGTAAAATCTATTTTTTCAGCCATGTTCCATTATTTGGTCGATTGACGACCTTTCACTGTCACGAAACAAAAAATGTCCAAAATTTCAGGTTAGTGGTACGCTATCCTCAAACTTCGGATAGTACCCTGCCGATGAAAACGCACTGAAAAAGCAAAGAAAAACCACTGGTCAGTGCCGACTCAGTGCGTTTTCTTCAGCACTACCTGTACCACTAGTTTTCTATATCTGGGTTCCCCTTCAAATTTTTAAAAGGCTATTTTCTCCGAATAAATCTAGTCTGTGAACTCTGCGAAAAGGTGTGTTAGTAGTTTATACTATAGTGTTAGTGAAAAACGGCGTGCCTATGCCTATGCGACCAGGCTACCAAGCAGACCAGCTATTATTATTACACCATTAAGCCGTTTCCCTTTCGGGGTAGGCGTGACTCACTCGATAGAGAGAGGAGTAGTGTGAGGAAGGGGTTATAAAATTTTGAAAGGGATTAAACATAAAAAATTAATTAGTCGGCAGAAACACCCCCTGAAACAGCACTGGCGGCTTAGTGCGTTTCACAAGTGGCGTTCCAGTGCTTTTTGATCGGCAGGGTAGCTTGTATTTCGTGAAACTAAAAGGTCTTCATTTGATAAAAGGATTATGAAACCGAATTGCGCGGTACGAGATGCTAAAAAACTCACAATTTTGCGAAATATTTAAACCATTTTTTTATCCTATTATATTTAATTTTAGTTTGCAAGTTGTTCCCTGCCGATCAAAAAGCACGGAAAACCCACTGATGAAACGCACTGGGCCGCCAATGCTGTTTCAGTGGGTATTTCTGCCGATTTTCAACACCTAAACGGCACTTAGAAGTGATGGGGCCCTTCATATAATGGTCCTATTGTATTTGTCACGTACAGGCCATGCAGAGTTATTTACAGTACCTAGCCACAACCAACTCGATTCCCTTTTTCAAATTTTCTTCAAATTATTAACGCTTTTGTTTAATTTATAAATTTTCTCATTATACATATTTATAATTATAACTTATATTTTTATATACTTATATATTTACGAGATACGTTATTTTCATTCCAATTTTAAACATCCAAAAGAAAAAATTAGATATCTGAAATAATCGAAACCCGTAGATTCTAAAACCTTCTCATAGATAATTTCGAGATTTTACAAATTTTAATTTCTGATTTTTAATCCCTTTCAGTTGATCTACATGGTAGCCTATTCGTATAGGCAGAGGCACACCGATGTTCACTAACACTATAGTATACACTACTAAAACACCTTTTCAAAGACCTCACAGACTAGATTTATTCCTATACTATTTG
Organism: Druon quercuslanigerum; assembly: GCA_010014905.2. Lineage (NCBI taxonomy): Eukaryota > Metazoa > Arthropoda > Insecta > Hymenoptera > Cynipidae > Druon > Druon quercuslanigerum. Next base: position 6,220 of record JAAAKG020140215.1, on the reverse strand, counting down.
CCTATTTGGCTATTTGCCTTTCAAAAATTTAAAGGGACATTTGAAGGGGAACCCAGGTATAGAAAACTAGCGATACAGGTAGTGCTGAAGAAAACGTACTGAGTCACGAGCGGATCATAGTAACACGGCACCTGACCATTTTCCTCCCACCATCATGCAGTTTTCTCTCGTCTTTATGGGGAAGGCCGTGGTGTGGCGTGGCTGTTGTCTGGTGGTACAGTACTCTCCCACTTATCGCACTACCGCTTATCGCAACTTCCCCTACTCGATTCGATACCACTACCGACTTTAAAAAAAATATTGACATTCAATTTAACCTATTTAATAAGTTAGTTTTAATTTATCAATGGCTATCAATTCTAGAAAAAAAAATTGAACCCAAATCGTTTCATATGGAAACACTTACAGTCCTTTCCAGTCCAGAGTACTCCAGTTTTTAAATTTTCTTATGAATAAAACTTTTAATAAACCATACAGATTTCTGCTATATGTTTCGTCAACTGTCAAATTTCGAAATTACCTTTTTTGAACAGATTCGAATTTCTAAACCAATCAGATATGAGGAGTTAAAAAATTATCACCGATATTTTTATAAATATTTTTTGTCTCATCCCGTCAAGGTGGTCACGGAATATTGAATATTAAATGTCTTCACAACAGGATTATTTTAGGTACAGTACATAGAGTCGTAAATGGAAGAGATCCTCTTCTTAAAATGGTCAGGAAGCGTTTAGACGAGGGCAAAGGAGCGTTTCTGTACAAAGCAGTGGAGGAGGCTGCTGAAACACTCGGACTTAACTTCAGTATCAGGAGTGAGCAGAATGCATCAAATCTTATCTATCTCGAGTATTCACTCCTGAAATCCCGGATTCAGAAAGCACAGGAGAAAAACTTCCGGGAACAGCTCCTCGACAAGAGGATGCACAACATCTTCCACAGAAATGTGAAGGATGAGTCAATGTCGTGTGAGGTAACTTTTGCTTTCCTTAAATCGCGCGGATTGAAGTTGGGCACGGAGGGTTTCATTTTGGCATGTCAACATGGTGTCATTTCCACCTTAACATACCGTCGCCACATTTTGAGCCAAGACATTCCCGATGATAGCTGCAAGGCGTGCCATGCACACCCCGAGCATCTAGGACACATACTATCTAGTTGTTCAACTCATGCGGGAACTACCTACATCCAAAGCCAACATGCGTCACTAAAAGTGCTTTATTACCATCACTGTCACTCTTACGAAATTAACCTTAATATCGCCCCGCTAAGCGCTCCTAGGGAAACAGAGTGAATTGTCGAGAATGAGAAATTCCGCATATACTGGAACTTTATATTCTCGACAATTGTTTCTGATGCACACTCGAGGACTAGTTCTCCTTGACTTCGAAAAGCGAACCATGTTCGTTATCGAATTTTCGGCACCAGCTGACAAAAACATCATAGCCAAGGAGAATGAAAAGAAAGAGAGGTATAGAGACCTTGTAAGGGAGTTGCGACGATTGTACCCGGAATATTCTGTTAAATTAATCGTCCTTATCATCGGCGCTCTTGGAGGTGCCAAGCTTTCACTGGTTAATAGTCTGAAAAGCATCCCTGCATGTGAACAATATGCTAAAACACTTGCGGGGAAAATTCAGAAGGCGGTCGTCATTGGGTCGCTCCGTGTCCTCAGGGTGCACGAGACTTTTGCCGGATCGTCGTATTGATTCCGTCACAGACTATAACCACGTATCTCACGGTCGTGAGACGTGGTTATGACTGAAATTTTACCGCGATTTCGCTGGGATCGGGATTCGATTTTGAGTCAATGAAACATGCAAGTAGCTAGTGGTGGACAGTCACCTGTTGTAACGTTTAATGCTACAATAGTAAAAAAACACATAAAATAAATAAAAACAATTATAATAAAAATAAATAAATAATACTAAAAATTAATACCATTTCCCGGAAAATTTGGATAAGCTGAAGCTGTTTTAATCAATAAATAAAAAAATATTTAGCTTCAATTGTTGAAAATGCAGAGTGAATATTTGGAAAAAATGTCCGGATGTATCAAAACCCAATATATCAAAAAATGAAAAAGATTGAAAACTTCGATCCGTATGCTCTTACAGATATAGATTTTAGTGAAAAGTGAGTTCTGTGCCCTTGGTCACTATAATGGATATAATGTCATATGTTATTTAATCTCACAGTTATTACACCGCAAAACAAGTAAAAGCACATAAAAATTTGTGTTGGTGCGGAAGGATTATTTAATTAATTAGTGCACCAGGTTTAAAATTTCGTACATGAAATAGTTTATTTAGCATAAATACACATTGAACCGGTCAAAGGTGACAAAGGTGGTGACTGCCCGAGTATAAGAATTTTGCTCTCGGCGTGATGAGCACGAAGGTCGAATTGCATCTGCCTTACATCGAAGAAATCACATTGGTGGAAGCGTAGCTCTTTGACACGGAGGTGGATAGGTTACTAGACTAACTTTAATTGGTTGTCGAAATTATATGAGGGAGGCAAGAGACCCTCCTTCTTTCTGACGTCACAAAATCCTAACTTTCCAAAATTTAGAAGTAGCGGTGGCCAAGGGCCCGTGGCGTTAACAATAGAGCAGTAAATGGCTTAAGAAGTCCTAAGCTGGGACAAGATGCACACAAATTCTGGAAAGGATAAGCATAAAGTGATAAATTGACCCTGAGACCAGCCGTTTTGTAAATGAAAAATTTCCGGCAATAAGTTAAGGAAATAGCAGATGTTGCACGTTGCCTTGTTGTGAGAACAATAATTTGGAAAGTTGGATACAATTTAGTTTGGCGTTGAAAAACAGGAAACCTTGGAGGAAAAACTATAAAAATATGAATTGTTACGCCGTAACATACCAGCCCCCTTTGAACGGTCAGCGTTCGAAAAACTATAATTATTAACCTTCACGATGAAAAATTTGAAGATACTTGTCTGAGAAGCTCCGACGGAAATGCAATTAGGATAAAAGATTGGCATCAACCAGTAGGGGAACTTACAATTATTAAAATAATGTATCGGGTAGCTAAAATATAACGAGTACACAGTACAGACTACAAACATTATTATTAAAAAGCCAAAGATATACAGTATATAATTATCGACGATCATGGTACACATTATAGTTTAAGCATAAATTATGACTTAGTGGAGCTGAGAAAGAAAATGCGATTATTTTTAATCTACTGGCAATGGGCGCAGTCGTCGCAAGGCTCGCTTGTAGGTGCCTGATCCACTTCGAATCGTTACTGTTCGCACGACTCCGTCTGATCCTGGATGAACGGCAATGATGCGACCCAGAGGCCACTTTAAGGGTGGTTGATTGTCCTCTTTGACCAACACGAGAATTCCGGGCTTGATGTTGCCTTGATCAGTGGCTGATTGCCACTTGCTGCGAGATATCAATTCATTGACGTACTCCTGATGCCACCGGTCCCAGAAGTGGTGGCGCATTTTTTGGGCTAACTGCAAACACGTCAAACGGTGTTGGAGAATGTTCCGCAAATCATCTTGTGGCAAGCTTGTCAGAGAAGTACCTACCAGAAAGTGAGCGGGTGTGAGGGGGAGCAAGTCATTTGGGTCTGACTATAGGGGAGTCAGTGGACGGGAGTTCAAGATTGCCTCAACTTCGACAACATACGTATGAAGCTGCTCGTAGGTTAAGAGACTGTTGCCTGCGACTCGGGTAAAGTGGAATTTAAATGACTTTACGGCCGCCTCCCATAAGCCTCCAAAGTGTGGAGCGCGAGGTGGAATAAAATGCCATGAAATTTTCCGCTGTGATAGATACGTCTGAACGTGATTAGCTTGTGTGTTGTCACGAATCCATTTAAATAAATCTTTTATCTCGTTATTGGCCCCGACGAAATTCGTTGCATTATCAGAATGCATCGATTGCGGTCTTCCTCGACGAGTAAATAATCTCTTTAAGCACGCGAGGAAGGCTTTAGTCGTCAGGTCATTAGCTAATTCTAGATGGACTGCCTTAGTCGCTAGGCAGACAAATGCCGCGACATATGTTTTAAGCTTTCTTCTGTTTCGAATGCGATGCTCCTTTGTATACAAGGGCCCGCAATAGTCTATGCCTACGTTAAGAAAAGGTCGGGAAAAATTCAAACGGTTTTCCGGTAAATTCCCCATTAAATATTCTATTTCGCGAGGTCTTGCGCGAATGCATCTCACGCACTGTCGGATGATGAACCGAGTTGCATTACGACCGTCGATAGGCCAAAATTTTTCTCGGACTCCGTACAGAGTTGAGTTGACCCCGGCATCAAAGCGATTGACATGCGCTTCGCGAATTATGAGGTTTGTAACATGATGACCCTTGGGAAGCACAATAGGATGCTTCCGCGCTTCTGAAACGTTCGCATATTATAGCCTGCCTCCCACCCTAATTATTCCGTGATCTCCGTGATCTTCCGTGATCTCCGTGATTCCGGGGTTTAATGCGAGGAGACTGCTATTGTTTGAAACGTTTTGCCCTTTGGAAAGAGCGAGACTCTCATTCGGGAATGCTTCGGCTTGTACTATTTTTAATATTTTATTAGAGCGCGATCTAATTCATTTATTGTGAGAGTGCCCTTCATGCGCAAATTTTCATCCTGGATTTTTGAATTAACAGTGAACCGCAAACAGTAGGCGACTATTCTTTTGAGTTTCTGAAGATCGCTGTATTTTGTTAGAAGATTTTCTTCAGCTTGAATAATTTTGAGAGAAACAGGTGGTTTACATTTGCGCATTCCGGGTATCTTATTCGCGGCGAAAGAAAAATTTGGCCAAAAGGCTTCTGTCTGTGTCAACCATTAGGGACCGTGGAACTTCGAAGCAATTCCACTGAACGTTGTCCGCGTGAAAGCAAATCGGCGGGATTGCTATCGGTAGAAACGTGTCGCCCGTTTGGAATTTAAATTTTTTGCCTGGATCTCGGACACTCGATTCGTCATAAATGTTTCGAGTAAATACGGTCGCGTATTTATCCAGTTTAACGTAATAGTTGAGTCGGACCAGAAAACAGCTTCGGAATGTTGGACATCTAAAGATTGAATGACATCGCTGTAAAGCCTTGCGAGCAACAGAGCCGCGAGCATTTATAATTTCGGTATGCTTACGGGTTTCATAGGAGCGACTCGAGACTTCGAACAAATAAGAGACGTAAAACTCTTGCCGCTGGCATCACAAAACCAGTGGATTTGAATATTCTTTGGGTTTTCAATAGTAACGCACCGCTTAAATTTTATTTATTTTATCAATGGAAGCTGTTTCACATATTCGACCCAAATATTTTGCATTTCTGTGGAAACTGGATCATCCCACCTGAGATGGAATTTATACAGTTGCTGAATTAAAAATTTTCCCGCCACGATAACTGGATCCAGTAACCCTAACGGATCAAATAGCTTTGCGCACTGGGATAAGATAGATCTTTTGGTTGCTTTGTCCCTTGACTCTGAAAAGGAGACTGAATAAAAAATTACATCGGATCTTGGGTCCCATCGGAGGCCTAAGGTTTTTACGGTATTTGATAAATCAAGAGGCATATGCTCTTCCGTAGAAGCATTAATAAAATCTGCACACAACTTGGGATCGTTTGATGCCCATTTTCGCAACTTGAATCCTCCCTCCGCCAAGAGATAGATAAATTCAATTCTAATCTTTAACGCTTCGGATGCGGTTTGAGCACCTGTTAATAAATAGTTCACGTAAAAATCGCGTTTTAGGATCTTTGAAGCAAGAGAGAAGAATTCTTGCTCGTCTGCAGCGAGTTGGTGCAGAGTGCGAATTGCAAGATGTGGCGCGCATGCGGTCCCAAACGTTACTCGATTAAGCGAGTACATTTTTATAGGCTGATCCGTGGTTGGTCGCCAAATAATTCTTTGAAATTTGCGATCTTCCGGAAACACTAGAATTTGCAGATACATTCGTTGAATATCGGCGGATAACGCCTCTGGAAACGACCTGAAGCGAGTGACGATTGAATAAAGGTTGTCTTGGAGTGTAGGTCCAATCATAAAGGTGTCATTTAATGATATACCCGTCGAAGTTTTCGCGGAAGCATCGAATACAACTCTAGTCTTTGTCGTGATGTGGTCATTCTTGATAACCGCGTGATGGGGTAAGTTAAACCCAGAGTTTGAGATTTCTTGATTGCTAACGGGATCCATATGCCCCTCATCTATATACCCTTGCATGCAATCCG